>JAUUDZ010422054.1:0-14287 GCA_032361705.1 Panulirus versicolor | reverse complement strand
ATAATGTTTCCCTAGTGACAGAAGCACGAGTCCTTAAATCTCATACCAAACTGTTCGAGTCAGACAGTCGACGGTATCACCTAAACCTCAGTAATAAGATATCAAACACTCGACAATATCATCTTTCACCACCAGTGTCAAAATCAAGTTGCAAATTTTACGAGAATGCCAGAAACCAGGTAGGCAAAATATCTGTCGCCCGACACAAACAGAACAAGCGTCGATGGACCTGATTTGCAAATTAGAATGCATACAGCTCGTAAAATGCTAAAATATTTCAGCAAATCTCATTTGACAATTTCTACCAGTCGTTTCCTCCAAGAACATGATAAAACTAGAAGACCAAATACACCACTAGGAAAGATTAGTCCCCCCTAACCTTGATATATCATTCGTACAGTTAACTCATACCGACAATCTTGTACTCTTATGACATTCGACAAAATTCGCACTAATCATCAGGCCAGATGATATATTCAAGCCTCAGACACGAAGTATGATTCTAACAATAGACTGGAGTGTCTGCTGCTGCTGCTGTTGTTGCTGCTGCTCAATATAATAAATCAGACATATGACCACTGACAGCTCTACAAGTACCTGCCTCGGCGGGGCGCCTCCCGCTCTGGCTGCCTTCTGTGTACCTCATGACCTTGACCGCCGCCTCAACTACACAGGGTTGCCAGTGTTCACCTTGACTCCTGTTTCAATGACAGCCAACTGGCTAGTCTACAAATAGTGCACTTGAGTACTGAACTACGCTTAACGGGGACAACAAGTCGACCCGTAGCGCACATAAAAGGCAGTTCAGCTTAGATCTACTCAGAAAAAACATAAGGTCTCGCTCATACGACAAGAAAAACAACAGGAAAAATCGTAGTTTTCTTGAACGGGAATAAAATGGCCCACCAGGAAACAGTTGTGCCGTTGTTTACCAGGTACAGTTACGCGAAGGTCACCTGACAGAATGTGAGCAGGTTGAGGCGTTAGTTCTCGGGTACAATATTCTGACACAGGAGGCTGAGAGGTGTGTCCCAAGGGACCGGAGATCCCAAAAGTCCCTCATCCCGACGGGAAAGGTAAACCAGCGACAAAAGGTACTGGGTCACAACACGACTGGCGAGTCAAATTACATCAATGTCGAGTAAAATTCACAAAATATAGAGTGATAGAATCACCGAGGGAGGACGTACACAAACTATGAAAGTGCCCGTATACAGTGCATAACAAACTCTGCATAGTTAGAATATTCCCATGAACATGTATATTCATGAAGTGGTTACACAGTTCTGGGTGCCTCAAGCTCTACCACCTAAAATTACTGATATGGAGACAGTGGTACAAAGTAGCCTGTGTCAAAATTAAAACTCCAATCTACTGATGGTGGGTCTCCCAACCTTATCACATGAAGTGTACGATATCGAAAAAAAAAATACTATCAGCTGAATTTTCCTTAACATATTGTTCAGACACATAAATAAATATCTTGAGAGCATTTTTGAGTCAAAACGTATCACCATTATACTTCTACATTGGGTTAATGGATACTGGAGAGTATGGAAAAGTTCCACCACAGTCCACTTTACTCATTACAATCTTCCACTATTCAGAAACGTTCGTCAACCATCATGTTCCATGACACAATACCAAACACGTATTATCCTTGGTTCCACCTACGCCACATACCAAGAGGCATTAAATACACTCACTGGCCCTCCCAGAAACCGCATCAAGTCCAGCCAAGGTCGTACAGACCGCCTCAGGAATAACCCTGGTCCAACTGACTTGAACATCTTTACCTTTAACATTTACGTTAAGACAATTTATTGCTCTGATGCCTTTATGGTATGTGTCATCTCTATAATCTCAACCGTTACCTACCTTTGTAGTCGACAAACCGTTCAATAATTAATGATTATCATTATCAATACACTGATCCTTCTCATTTCGTTGTGAAGCAAGGTCCCCAGAAACATCATATATAAATCACGCTATGGTAGTCACACCTACAACTGGATTAGGCTGACAGAACACAATCCAAGGAACTACAATATTCGCATGAAACGCGAGACCTTTTTACCTTTCCCACGAATATCAGAGACATATGAGTAGATTCAGCCAGCGATTGAGGTTTCTAAATTATGCCAAATTAATTTTTTTTTTTTAACTTCCGAGACGTAACGGTTGAACACACATGCAGTCGCAAGAATCGACCACGTCCATTGGTGCAACCCCTCTACTCATTACGTAAATACTAACTACGATATACGTTCGTTCATATGGCACCTTCACTGCCGAATGATTCCTTTTTTTTTTCAGCTAGAACGGCGAATTAACTGTGCACTACGGCTCATCCTGTGTATCCTGTGCTTACAGGATACACAATAGTGACAACGGAAAAGGTACACCAGGTCCAGGGCTTTAACGACTGAGCGACATTACGTTACAAAGTAAATAAAGTGTTTACAAGGACTGAACATTAATGATCGAACTGTGCAACAAACTATTATAATGAAATATATACAAAGGCCGAACAACAGGTTAAGTGGGTTTTTCGTAGAAGTGGAATATCGACCGGACGGTCTTATCATTAACACTTGCGTAATAAATACAGGAAACCTCTTCATGATCGTACGGTCCAATATCACATCAGTAATAACAATGACAGTAGACTAATCACACATCTAACATAATAACAGCAGTGGAATTCTACAATAACTACTACATGTAGTGCATTACTGCGATTAAATGGAAGTGCTTTGGCAGAAAAAAAGTGTCATTCACCCGAGATGGGGGGGCTGCGGGTTGAGTGACCAGATGTACGATGATTCTACACAGAAGGAACAGGCCGAACCTGAACACTTGCAGCGAATAGACTGGTTAGGAGTGGTGTACATAAGTGGATTAACGAAGGCTATAGATTAGCCATCCTCTTCACTAGCTAATGTACAGAGTTGTAGTTCCCTACAACACTTATGAGATAACGGAAGTACCAGATCGAAGTACAACAATTCAAGTAAGACGTGGAAGTAGTAGGGGAACGCCCGCTTGTTGATACCATTCCCAACATGTCCGAAAGACAGCTGCTCCATCTTGTCAAGCTTTTTTTGTGATGGACAAGGTCTTCCATCATTTACAGTTGTGGACGCTGTGTTGCTGGCAGCGCAAAGATTCTTGATTCCCCAAATCAAATGAAGAGGTCAAAACATTCTGTTACCACGGCAGCTCTCGTCATGGCAATCACCTGACGTAAAGGACTAGGTGTGTCTTACGAAACCAGACCCTCCCAACGCCCCGCACACCTCACCGTCGCCAGGTCATCTCAAAACTTCATATGAGGAGTCGCTCCAACAACCCTCTCTTACCCCAGCCAGGTAGGTACTTGAAACAGGTAAGCTCACTGAAGAGCCTTGCCGACGGCAATTATGTTTTCATACACCAGACAGCGTGAATGACGTGTCCTTCTAGCTCGAAAGCACAGTAACCAACACCCCCTTAAAAGTCGCGGGCCTGTCACCCAGAGTCTGTAGAGAGGCCACACACTCTCCGTCATCGACCAACCCCTTCAGCAGTACCATGTCAATCCGGCTGCTTACCCCTCCGGCAGGAGCTCGGTAGGTCGCCAACCTTCTGCAGAAGTGTTACGGGAACTTGACAACGTATTCTTCATTCTGTTCGAGACAGTGAACCTCGGCAACGCCTCTCCTCCCTTCTGCAGGAGCACCACAAGACCAGGTAAAAACATGCCTGTCAAAAGGGACACCTGTCTCGCAACACCTCCTGCACTGGGGCCGCAGGGCACCTCCTTCACCTCACCTCTTAACTATAAATACCTCCTGTACCATCACCAGCAGCAGCACCTCACCTAACTCCTGTACCATCACCAGCAGCAGCACCTCACCTAACTCCTGTACCATCACCAGCAGCAGCACCTCACTAGAGTTGCACTTTTCCACTCTTGACAATACATCAAGTATTACCCAAGTTTCTGTACTCTACCCTCGGTCCTCGCCATGAAAACACAAATAAGACAACATTAGTAGAACTGGTGAGACAATGTGACAGGTCAGACTATGTGAACGGAAACCCTTACCGGGCAACCTTCCCCTCTAAGACCTGACCCATCGGTGATCAGTTACCATCTCAGTAAAACTAGTGCCTTCAGTGGGATTTGTCCTCCTGGCCACGACATATATCACCACGCTAGCCAACACTGTTGTTCCCAGAATACAAACATCACAAGCAGAAATATAACGAAACGTAAACCACTATACAGTGAACATCACGTGGGACCGAACTTTCCATCATATACAGACCACTCAACCCCATACCAACACCTGATAGCATTCACGGAAACTGAAAAAAATCTCGGCATAACAGCCACATCCAACAGGGTGGCCCCCACCTAGAACGATCATACATACCCATGGCAGTTAATCTATCAGCCACACCAAGCCTCATCCCAAGAGCACAACATCTGGCAACTTAAAAAGCAAACTGAAACCGACGTAGAAAAGTAAGAGAGACAATGAGCTTCCCATTAATGGCTCGGAGAGGAAGAATACTGGTGATGCTGCCGTCAAAGTCCTATCCTAAACCCCAACCTCACCTCTGAGGCATTTCACAGCTGCTAATCCACCACTGATCACAAAGCTACCCACATGAACGCTACAGACCCCAAGCCGCTACACTACCCCCACCTTCCACCAGTACTGGGCGTTCAGCTGAATGATACCTTTTCAGGTGCAGGTGTGCATACACACACACACACACACACACCTGTCTGTAGCGTGACTTCAAGTAGAAGGCCCACGTCTTCCAAAAGATGCCCGGGGTCACCCCACACTGGGGGGATATTATGTTTCCATGATACAAGGACCTGAGAGGCGACGTTATCCCTCACGCCACTCGAGGTGTGAACGCATGAAGCTAGTTGGCAAGGCTTTGTAGTGAGCTTAAGGTTCGCTTACGGCTTATATGATAACGTGTTATCTGGCTGTGGCGAGATAAGCGCTTCAGGGGAGGGTTAATATCCTTGGCCAGGTGTGGTGTGAGGGACGGTGAAGTGTGGTGTGACTACAGCAGCTCCTCGCTGTTAAGAGTTGCACTTGGACTGAAGGTTTTATGTAAAGACACCTGTGGCTCACTACAATATTCTTTCCTTCGCTCTCATTTGCTGGATTCTCCTTCTCTTACCATCAGCTGTATGACCTCAGCAAACTTTCTCAGATGACCAGGAAACTCTTTACCTTCGTCGTCTTGTTCCGCCTCCTCCAGGGCCTTAGCTCAAACCTTCTGCGACCCATCTAAAGTCGCCTACACGGCATCCAGCGAGCTACATTTCTTTCTAAACCAGTCCACACCACTGCAGCTACTGGCCCACTTCCAAGTCAAGAGTGGTCCTGCAGTGCATAACCGTGCTCTATAAGGGAGGCTGAACCTGGAAGCAAGTATGGTACAAAAACATTGCCAGATATCAACGTCTCTTGAAACCAGACAAGTCTCACGGTTGTCCACCAGAAGTGCGCGCCGTTGCGATGTCTACGAGTTAAGATGTTTATTGTAGAGCTTGACCTCAGCCACGATATGGCGAGGTGACCAGCTCTGGTCAGTGCTACAAACCTGATTATGATGATCATCAAGTCCTCATTGTTCACGTTGCTCCACGAGAGCGTATCAAAGCTCTGGCCGTGGCTGATATGGGTCGAGGGTAACTTTCTTTTACTCTGTGTTTTCGCTTTATTCTTCCAGGCTTAACCAATGGCGGGATGGATCAATAACACTTCCTATGCTAATACCCCCTCTACCTGCCTTACCATATCGCCAGGTTATACAACACGTCACTGGATTTGTCTACACTTTATCTCATTACGTATTACGCTGATTTCCGCAAATCCAGAATCATAGGCATAGCTTTCTATAATGCCAATTCAAACTATCTCCGTTTTCTACGCTCTCAGTATAAACCCCCATTCAGGCATTTTCTTGTAGACAGCAAAACACAGGCCAGTTTCTCTACCAGATATTTTACTGTATAAATTTTGGCGAAATTTCTTCACATCCACGACTGATATCATTCACCATCATCAACACATCCGGGGTTTTCGTATCAGTGAATGTAATTAAGTCATTATCATACACATGTCCTTTTCATAGAATACGGTTATCCTGTTACCGTATTTACTGATCGTTTGCCTCCAGGGGTCAGCTAGTGGTGGGTATGAGGTGACGCCCGCCACTGTGGTAATATGGTGTGTAAAGGTTGTGGCCTAAACACTGGGGTAGCCCACGACTCCTGATGCAGCTGACCCCACGCCACTCTCCCTCCCTCCCTCATCACTTGCCATCTCACCTCTGTGGGAGCGTAAAGCTCCACTTCAACTGTTCATGTCCAACGCTTTAATTCTACGCCCATATTTCGTTCCCAAATACTTTTTATGTCATTTTCTACAAATACTTAAAAAGCCCATGCAACGATCGCACTCCTACCTCGTCAATATCTCTCTCTCTCTCTCTCTCTCTCTCTCTCTCTCTCTCTCTCTCTCTTATCGGAAACTAATTTAGTGTATTTCCAACATCATATTTAAGATAAGATATGCCCCCAGACCTACTCTTGACTTGTTATTGTAGGGACGACCAACACCAACTCGTTGGACGCGTTCCAGTACGTTTCATTGTGGTTTGCACAAAAAGTACTGCCCATTTTAGATCCAGTGAAACAAAGTCTAATACTTTTTTTTCTCGTCCTCCTCAAGTTTCTTGTACCCTGTTGTCTTATTCTGGAATTACCTGTGATAAGGAGAGAGGCAAACGGAGATCTCTGAGGAAGACGCTAATGACAATGGTACCACTGAAAAGCCAAAAATTCCTTTTTCTATTTCTTACTCTCTCTCTCTCTCTCTCTCTCTCTCTCTCTCTCCAAAAAGAAAATGGCAATTAGAAACAAAGTCTTGGAACTTTGGGAAGGGGAGACGAGTCAAGTCAAGTCAAGTCAAGCCAGCCAGCGTGGGTCAGTCCGTGCCACAAGACACACACCACCGCCGATCAATACCTCGAGTGACGCTAACCTCCCTCTCCCGCATGTAAACAAAGACACTCGCCATGCTGATTATTCCCCGCATTTGTACACACTCTTGATCGCTCATCCTTGAATGAAAGGACACAGGACGGGTGTCACTCACACGAGGTTCGTCCAATCTTCATAATCACTTCACAACAGGAGCCAAAGTTAATTCCTCAATCAGAGGCCAAAGTTTTCAAAGCGATGTTCCACCCCACCCCGCCCCTGCTCATTTTTTTTTTCGAGTGGCCTGTTTGCAAGGCACTCGATGACCACAGATACGTGAAAAATGTGGTCATCGAGGTTAATGACCTGCTAGAAGGCGTGGCGTCATACCGGAGTATGATCACGGATGGTGGGAGTGGTGGTGATGGAGAGACCTGCACTTTACATCAACTTACAAGGTCATGTCTCAAGACGAGTAGGAGGGATGTGGCCAGGTCCCTAGGACTAGCGGGACCGATGTGGCCAGGTCCCTAGGACTAGCGGGGCCGATGTGGCCAGTTCCCCAGGACGGGTAGGGCCGATGTGGCCAGTTCCCCAGGACTAGCGGGGCCGATGTGGCCAGTTGTTCCCCAGGACGAGTGGGACCGATGTGGCCAGGTCCCTAGGACTAGCGGGACCGATGAGGCTAGGTCCCTAGGACGAGTGGGACCGGTGTGGCCAGGTACCCCAGAATAGTGGGACTGATAAGTTTAAGGTCCTAGGACAATGGAACCAACGTGGCCAGGTCCCCACACGGATGGGAAAAACGTGGCCACAACAAACAACACAGTCGTCATGCGTGCTGTAAAAATATTTCACCTGCAGCCTTACTGTGGTGCTCCACCTAGTTCCACTTATGGTGCTCCATCTACAACCCCATCTGTGGTACTCCACCTATCGCCCCAACTGTGGTACTCCACCTACAGTCCCACCTGTGGTGCTCCACCTACGAGGCACACAAGTGGAATATGAACCCATCACAACATGCGGCCCGACTTTTATTCGCACAGTCGTTATTGTTGATCCATACCTCACACACAGGGGTGGAGTGGCTTCTCGCCTGTGTGCAGCTGCTGTTGTAAACCGACTTACTTTTTCCCGTACGTTCTGGTTTCATTTAAGATTTGCTCTGTGTGTGTGTGTGTGTGTGTGTGTGTGTGTGTGTGGTAAGGTAAGCTGACAGACAACCAATACCCCCGGCCAGCAACAGCAAGGAAAAGTATTTAGGAAGAAGACAAACACACAAGGTCACAGACACACGAGTCAGCACGGGCCAGACCGGGGTCGGACAATATCTACTACAGAAATATAAAATATAAAATCTCTCTTGGAACAATAACAGAACAAGGGATGAATACCATAGAGGCGCATGAGGGAGGTAGGTATGCGCGTGCGTGTGTGTGTGTGTGTGTGTGTGTGTAGGTGGGGGGGGGGGGAGTTAGTAATGGAGCAGATATCTTTTTATGAATGGCACAAGAGTAGTTAATTGCCCAAGTTGAATCTGGAACCAACGAGAGAGGCAGGGGATTCATACATCTGTGTTGGATGTGGTATCAACACTGGCTGGAGGATGAGGATACTGTATCATATCAGCCATCACTTGGGCAGGCAGGGGTGGTCAGGTGCTTGTGAAGATGGGGTATGTGTTGTTGAAGGGGGCTGCTGCCGGGGTAGATTGCCCGAGAGGGATCAAAAAGAGACAATAAATTTGGGGCAATAGTAAGTTTATTTCTAAATAGCACTGGTTGGGTGTGCTCTGAATAAGGATGGTGGTAAGTGTAGGGATACTGTTTTTCTTGGGTTATATTGGTACCGTGAAGATGTGTAGATTCCGGATAATGGGCTATACGAAAATATCAGATAAATGAGGGAACGAAAAAGAAGAAATAAAGAGGAGGTACAGAAGAGACCCCCCTGTACATTGGCATAAGTGAATAAAAGACTAGGAAGGAGAGAGGTGACAAAGAGCGAGGGACAACTTGTACACAGTATCCTGGATGATCCCAAAATGTTTCATAATACTATCAGAGACGAGATGAATGTTACAGAACAGAATGGTGATTGAGCAGAGGGACTTTGTGTAGGGACACATTTGAGAAAGACGAAGAAATATGTTATGTACTGAACAAACGGATGGTAACCTGGGTGGACGAAGGCTGGACAAAGCTGGTCTCTCAGAAGAGGACAGATAACAGAAGCCCTGGTGGTCTATAACGATACCACCTGCTGGAGAACAGAAATAACATCCTAACTCATTAATCTAGAACGATGTAGGCGGGAGAGGAAAGCAGAGAGGCTCTTGCCCACCATCCACACCACTCCTCGTCTGGACATCAGCCGGGGAGATAATGCACTCGCTGGCCAAAAGTATTTCAGCACAATGGCCGTCAATTTTTGCCTATCGATACCCGGGTTTAGACAAAAGTAAAGGAGGTGAAAAATTAGCGATAAAAAGCTAAAGAAGAAAAGTATGAAGACTTAAGGTATGAAACACTTTTTGAATTCGTGCTGGGTGGTATGAACGAGGAAGACCCGCCATAACTTATACTTTAAGGGTTACATCATATACTTCAAGGGCTACATCACATACTTCATGGGTTACATCATATACTTCAAGGGTTACACCATATACTTCAAGGGTTACACCATATACTTCAAGGGTTACATCATATACTTCAAGAGTTAAATCATATACTTCAAGGGTTACATCATATACTTCAAGGGTTACATCATGTACTTCAAGGGTAACATCATATACTTTTCGCAAACGAGATGATCCAGATATTCCGTTGGTACAGATACTAACTGGACCTTGATCATCGAAATGCAGAATGACTATATCTCACTTTCAGTCTGGATATGAGCCATAAATAAACCTCATAACATCTGAAGATGCGGGGGAACTCCATGCTTCCCAAGAATGAAAAATACTCTTGAGGTGAACGCGATTCATTTGTTGAACACAGAACGAGGTACAATGTCTGTTGTTCATTAAGGGTCTGTTTTTAAGGAACGTAGTCTGGGAGGGGGGTTGGGGTGGCTAATATTTATACAAAAAGAACTTGAAGGTGTAGCCGTGTTGGTGGAGTGGGTTGGATGGTGATGGTGGTGGTGATGGTGAGTGGAGGGCTGTCAGGACACATTCCTGTTAGTGGCTCTGTGCCACACTGTCTGGTGGTGAGTAATGTCTGTACAAACTCTCATTATGACTCCCCCACACCACACACCCCCTTCCCACCCACACACACTGCAGAAAATGACATGAAGCAAACACGATCACTACCCCATGACCCGTGCTGTGAACCTTGACCTCGAAGGTCAAGGGGAAGAAGGGGGGCCATAAAACATCGTCTGGTGGTGGGTAAAGACTTGTACACACACCAACAAACCCAATCCGCCTCAGCTGGTTCTCAGTGTTATAAGATGAAAATGACAACTACCATGACCCCCTACTGTGCCCTTGACCTTGGGATGGGTCATGACACATCTCGTCTGGCGGTGGGTAATACAAAAAATACAAAAAAAAGAACGACACAGCTGTTATTCCTACTGTAGCAGGAGAAACTTGCAGTTACTCCTACTGTAGCAGGAGAAACTTCAGGGGTACAGTCAAAGGCCAAGCTATCATCATATCCAGGAAAGGAATAGTAGAATCAAACTCGGGGTATCACACAAGTGAGTGATGGAGTAAGGCGTCCACAGTGGCCGGCACAGCTGACGTCTTCTTGACGAAACACACACACATCAAAAGGTCACCACCATCACCATCACCACCACGGATACACTCCTGTGTCTGGTGACGCCAGGTTCCACCGGTGCGGCACACAGACAGACACACCCTGGGGGGGTTGGAAACGCAAGTTATCATTGCCTAAAGACCTTCCAAGTGATGCCAGAGAGAAGAACCACAACACGGATGCACATGATGTCTCAAACAGCGGATGCTCTCAGCTCGACCATGCTCAAAAGGCGAGTCTGTTAAGTCTGGAGTAATACACCGATGGGGTAAAAAGAAAAAAAAAAAAAAAAAAACTTTACCACAACAAACGGACGAGGAAATTGTGTTGGTAGGTTTTCCTTATGTGCGAGATGAGACAGATCTTGTCGGCTAAACCTTCTGCCAAGAGAGAGAGAGAGTCAGTCTAATCCTGGACGCATCACGCGTTTGCTCATGTCCACAAAAGGAGAGACCACAATCCCTCGGGTAAATCACATCTATCAAGCTGCCGCAAGATTGAGGAGATAAAGAGACCATTCTGCTGCGTAGAGAGGGTGTGAGCTACTCCCCCGGGCCCAGCAGCATCATCAGCTCACTCACACATCCACAGAGGTACTGGTTATGTAATGACATCACGTCTTACAGGCGAGGTGACGGATGGTACAGACATGTGCAGGGATACGAACCTGGCATCGGGCGCGTCTACCTGGCCAGTAACACAGCAGCTCGACGTACGTATATAACCAGTGTGGCTTGGAGTAGCCAAGCTATCAAAACCTGCTGAGAGATAGATAAAGCCCCTCACTTCCCTGGGGAAAAAAAAGAAAAGAAAAGAAAAAAGCTAACTTTAGATTTGTGCTTTCGTGTATTGGCGGGTGACGGCAGAGGATGTGGCAGCGGCTACCAGGGACCTGACGGGATGTGGCTGATAAAGAAGCTAAACATGGAGACGCGATGATGCGAGACATAACATTCACCACCTCAAATGGCCTTAAGCTTGACCTTAGGTCCTCGAGCACGATGGTTACGAACCTTATGCACGACATAACCCAGGCTGTGGTCATCCCACTGAGGGTAAGAACAAAGGCCAAGCCATCATCATACCTTAGGGTCATACCATCCCGCTCAGGGGGGGGGGGAAAGAGAGAGAGAGAGAGAGAGAGAGAGAGAGAGAGAGAGAGACAAGGTGCATGCGAGGGTGCGGATAAGAGCAGCGCTGAGTGTCAGCCATCATATGAGGCCACGTCTTCTGCAACACATTACAAGATATAACAACCACGCTGCCATCTGGTGAGGGGTCCTAGCGTCTCATCCGACTATCCCCCGTCTAAATTTTGGAGACTGACTTTGGGGACCTCTGCGTCCACATGGGACATGTCCCCACAGGACTGCGGTAACTCACGAGAGACCAAAACGACCCATAGGCATGACGGTATACGAGGCGCACGGGCACGACAGTTGGTTTATTCCAACCATCCACCACCTTCACACAAAACCTGTCTTCTATACATGCAGCAGCGTCGCCTTCACGTTTCCTCATCACTCAAATGCCCGTCTTGCCTCATCTGTACACATTTATGCTTCCTTTCCTCACCTGTACACGTAAGGCTGTCTCACCTCAGCTACAGACGTTATGACGTCTCGCCTTAGCATCAGACCTCAGGCTGTTGTAGGTAAGTGACATGACATATAGAGAGCAAGAGGGAATCCCTCAGCTGTTCCGAGAACCAGATCATATGACTGGCCAGAAGTGCTACGGTCACTACCTTATGACGGGCCAGAAGTGCTACGGTCACTACCTTATGACTGGCCAGAAGTGCTACGGTCACTACCTTATAAGTTCATAATCATGGGTGCATTATCATACTAAGGTGGACCTTGATCTCGGGTCAACAGTCAGAAGTTCAGTTATCTTGTTATTAACGATGTGTTGTGACATTTCTTGCAGTTTATGGAGACATGTCTTTAAAACACTATTTTTTTAATAATTCCGAGAAAGTGTTCCAGTTTGTGTCCAAATCTTTGACTACAAACTTTACAGCTCACTTAATTAACATTTCTAGTTAGGCCAAAGTGCCAACAGTACTAACAGCCTAGCCTTAGTCTGGCAGTTACAACATCCTGCAATCTGCTGATCTTATTACTTTCTCCATATACATGTTTTACTTCACACATCTCACTGTGATGGAAAATGTTTCTACTTATGCTTATCTGAACCAGTCTTTGTGCTTCAAAGAGGTCAATTAGTTTCGTTCTAATTGCAGTTTTGAGGGTTCTAATGAACAACGCAACGTTGTTTTCAACAACACCATTACTTAGTGCGAGTTTGGCTAACGCATCAGCTTTGTCATGCTCACGGAGGCCTATATGAGAGGGAATCCATAACAATTAAATCCGAATCCTATGAGCAATAATGGCTGAGTATCTGTGTGTGGCTTCAGAGACCACCATGTTACATTCTGATTTCAGGGTGTTAAGGGCAAGTAGAGCAGATAAAGAACCCGAGATAATAAAGCTGTCTGTGGCAGTAATTTCGACCTGCTCAGGGGCTATAGTGGTGAGCATGAACACACCAGCCTTGGTCATCATCTACCATGGGCCATTAACCCTGATGCAGGTCCTCACTCATGACCGTCCACCCGCGAGGCATCTGACCTTGGCCATCACAAAGCTTCACTACGCCTGGGTCAAGGTGCAGACTATTCTTTGTTACAATTTCGACATAACTGGCCTTTGATATGGCGCTGTAAGGGTCAGGTCGAAGGTCATCTTCACAACACCCTCGAGATAACAACGCATCTTCACCGTGTTCCGTGTGCCAAGTGCTGATCATCGGACAGAAAAATAGGGAAATATGGATGCTGTCATGTTTCTACCCTCAGCCGACAGCAGACAATCCTACTGGCATATCCTATGTTCTCGAGACACTCAAGAGATCAAGTCAAAGTACCACGCCTTGGAAAACAGTTCGTCAAACGCCAGTGGTCCATCACGTATGGCCTGTACCATCTTTATTGTCGTCCACAGGGTTCTGTCCAGTCATCTTCGATCTTTCTTAACACATCATTCTTCATCCTCAAACACTAATTCACGTGAGTTCAGGTCGATCATTCCACTCTCTACACACTTCACTTCTCCTTCCTCACTTCCCTCCCGCCAAATATCGTTCTTTTGTCTCGAGCTAAACATTTCTTCTCTTGGCTCAGACCTGTCCAGTATTTCAGCATTAGGAGGCCGTAACCGGGTTATACTCGCCACCAAAAGCAATTTATCTTTACATCTCTTCCCAAAATCGTATTCGTTTTCTACAATTCAAAAGACCAACAACGCCATCTAGTAACACCATAAACATACTGGACACAACATTATCATCCCCTCTATACAGGAAATCCAAGCCACTGAACACGACAGCCAAACGAGAGAGAGAGAGAGAGAGAGAGAGAGAGAGAGAGAGAGAGAGAGAGAGATCACGACGTCGACGACTTACGAGAACGACGACTCGAAGTGAGCCCCACCTCTGGGCGCTT
>JAUUDZ010422043.1:0-14288 GCA_032361705.1 Panulirus versicolor | reverse complement strand
GAAGGGGGGAGTGTTGGACCGAGGCAGGCAAGGGGAGGGGACCTAGCGAGAGACCCACCGGGGGAGGATAAGGGGAAGCGGTAAGGGGGCGGTAGAGGGAAGGAAGGAGCATAAAGGGAAGGGAGGAGACTTACCCATTATTTTGAGGGGAAATAAGCAGAGGGAGGGAGAGCCAAGTGGGTGACGGATTAAAGAGGAGGAAAGAGGGTCTCGTGCCACTGGTACTGGTGCTATGAGGGAAGAACAGGGGACAGAGGAAGGAGAAGGAAGAGGACGAGGAGGAGGAGGAAGAGGAGGAGGAGGAATAGGAGGAGTAGAGAGGAAAAGATGTAAGAGGGGACACAAGGAGAAAGATCAGGAGAGAAAAAAATTGGATGATAGGGAGAACGAAGAGGGCGAACAGGAGAAACAAGAAAGTAGAGAGGTAAGGAAAGGAGTGGGAGAAAGAGAAGGTTTAGGAGGAAGAGGAAAAGTAGAAACACATGAAAGAGGCAGCAGGAAGATCAATGGGAATTTTGAGTTGAAGGAAGGGAAAAGAAGGAAGAGGTAACATAAGAAAAAAAAATGGGAGGGGGAAGAGCAGATAAGAGAATAAGAAAGAGTGCGAAAAAAGGGAAAAAGAGGGAAGAGAAATGGAAGAAGGGGAAGGAGGACGCGAAATAGGAGGGAAGGAGAACAATAAGAGAAGATGATAGGAGAAAGAAGGAAGAAAAGAAAATATCAAAGAAGAAGAGACGAAGGAGGAGCAGAAACAGAAGACAGAAAATACCAATAAAGAAATGGGTAGAACAGGATAGGGAATGAAGCAGAATGGAAGGAAGAGGGAAGTGAAGAGAAAAGGGGGAGAGAGCCAGAGGACCGGGTGAGTGCCTGGGAGAAGGGCTGGTGTTGGTCGGCACAGAGGTGGACAAACGCACTCACGGACAAGTAGACAGACAGACATACACAGATGAGAAACAACAGACATTAAGGAAGTGGAAGGTTATGATCGTTACGAGTTAAGTAACCATAAAACAGCTCAAGATCAAGGTGTGTGTGTGTGTGTGTGTGTGTGTGTGTGTGTGTGTGTGTGTATAGTAGACTGATAGACAGATTGATGTTAGAGGGACGAATGAATAACTGAAGCGTTGGATAGATTAGATACATTGCCAGGTCGGTATGTAAAGGAATAGATTCATAAATGAATAAAAGAATAGACTATAAGCCAAAGTAGACAAGCAGACAAAAACAGAAGAATCAATAACGTGAAGAATATCTCTTTTTTTATCCTCCCAGGTTTGGTGGGGAAGGTTCCCCCGAGGTGGAGGGGGATCACAATAATTGAGGACAATAACAGATCCAGAAGTCATCGAAGCGGTGGGGGTGGGGGTGGGAGAAGATTCTGGGAAGAGAGGGACATCCCTTGGAAACTAGAGTTGTATGTGAAAGGAAGACCTGCCACCGTAACCCCCTGTTGGGAAGGTGCCAGGGTTAAGCGTAGCGAGACAAGAGATCGTGAGCGATGGGCCAGCGTTGAGGGAGACTGGCTACAGAAGTCAAGAGAGACGGAAGAAGAGTACGGGAGTGTAGAGCTTGGTTGGTTATACATAAAATTGGTGATATGGTTACGGGAGCTATAGATTGACACATCTTACTTCTCGTTATCAGTTGGTTTTGATATTAGCATCAAGCAGAGGAGGTGGGAACATCTGTGGATATGGGTATTGTGGTACATGATACCGTATGGATGTTGTTAGCTAAGCTGGATGACTACAGGGAAATCTCAGTGAGGCCACTGGACAACCTGGCAGGCAAAGTGATATATGACGGCCATATGAATACACGTAACCCATGAACTGGTGCTGTTGTCTTGTGAATGTGATATGGGAAAACAAAGGAAGGTATCACAGTAATAAAAGATAAGTAAAAAGAATATATGAAGAGCGTTTCATGAACATTTTGTGTAGTGTGAGATTAGAGACAGTGTGGTAAATACGGTGGAGACTTGTGACACGGGAATGGAACATCACAAGGTGGTGTCGGCTTGTGGCCAGAGTGGAGGATGGTCGTTAGGTGACCTGTGTTGCTAGTGTGTAGCAGATAAGACACATGCCTGAGGTTCTGTGGCATCCCGAAACATATTCAAAACATATCTTGAATCGAATTACATCCTGAAGTGTTTAGCCGTGGAAGTGAAAGTAACAGTAAGGCTATAGCTACTTCTCGATATGAAGAGATTAAAAAACAGGAAAAAAGAAACATCACAAAATAGAAGCTGAATGCTACCGCACAACCCAGGGATCTTGAAAAGGATGTTTGCCCTGTCATTGCAGTCCAGACAACAGCTGTGAAATAAAAAGACAGACAAGGATGAAGCCTTCTATCAGTAACCGTGAAATAAAAAGATGGAAGTTTGTTTGGAAAACTAGACCACAAGAATAAGTATTTGGAGATGATGTGGCTTTTTGAACGAAGGGAATGAGAGTCGAGATGATATTCCATCAGGATCGATTTTCCAGACGTCAGAAGTGTATATCAACCCACAGGAGGTGACGATTAGGTTGGAAGGAAAATCACTGATGAGAAATGCCAACGCCATTAACAGACAGCCATGCCAAAGAACACCATCTGGTTTGACTGAACTTGAAGAAAGGAGAGGCGTGTGAGGTCAAACCAGCCATCATCTTGTTTGAGACCAACTCCTCCCTCTCTTGTCCTGCCTGACCGGTATGGCACACCCTCTGGGTGTTGACTCTGTCTAGTGGCAGGGAAAGAGAGATCAGGGGTGTCACAGGGAGGAGGACACAGAGAAGGGGGACCGATGAAGCAAGAGAAAGAAGCTGGAGGAAATATGTTTCAAATATTATGAAAACCTTAGATTGAAGAGAATACGAGAGGAAGAGGGAGTGAAAGACAGACAAATTGATAGGGAGGAATACATACATACATAACGCTTGGGGATGAGTGGAAAAACAAGAAGAAAATTACATCGAGAGGTGTACGTGGAGAGGAAACTGTGTTTACAACCAGAAGAGGGGAGACTCGGGAGGGAGGAAGGAGTTTCACCTTGACGTAAAGACAAGAGCGACAAGGACTCTAGGAATCAGTTATGGCTTTAAGAGTCAAGTGTGTGGTTAGGACCCGAGTGCCAGCTCCGTCGGGTCGGTTTATAGGAAGAACTTCAGGGTTAGTACGATAACAGATGAGAAAATCGCAAAAGCGAGTTTCTTTGTGTGCTTGCATGTTTACATAAGGCATTTTATACGCTTCGTTTCATGCAAGCACACACACAGACACACACATACACACACACACACACACACACACACACACACTCCATGGTGTAGCGGTATGCGTTACTGACCATCATGCACACACAGTCCGATGGGATCACATTTACATAGGTTCGAAACTTGGTCGCGGCAGCCGGTCCACAGTCCATCCAGGTGTTCATCCTCCCCTGGATGCTGGTCGATGAAATGTGTACCGGGCATAGGTTAGTTTGTGTGTGTGTGTGTGTGTCTATCTGTGAGTGTGTATGTTTGCATACATACATAGAAGTAAAGATATGGTACATATATAGATTAAGAAGACAGGACAACACGAGTGCAAAACTCTCTCCCTGTAACACACAAATAGTGATAACAAATAACAATAACATACTAGCGATTAGCGTTATCGACCATGAATCAGCACGAGCCCGCACGGTCACGAATCCTGGGCGCGGGAGTAGGCCCACACCCAACCCAGGCTTTCATCCTCCCCATGGGGCTGGTCGATAAATGAGTACCTGGCTTCGGCTGAGGTGTATGTGTATTTGCATAAACTCACAGGGACAGGGGACACATATGTCAGGTTGAATTAAGAGATGGAGCAACATCGAGGCACATGAAGCGGTCGAGGGAAACCAATCAGCGGCCTGTGAGGCTTGTCTGTGGACAGAGGACGTTCTGATTTTGATTATACGTGACGGCAAAAGATTGGACATACAGTGATTCTGATCCCCTTCCATCCTAGGATATAATGTGGTCATGCTTTTTTTTAAAAGATATCTCGTAACCCGTTGGAAACAAAAACAGAATATTTGCTCTGATACCGCTGACTTTATTCTTTGATCGTGACACTTGACAGTCAGCCTCAACTTTTCATAGTTACGTGTGTTCAAATAGTAATAATAGTTCAGTTCTACAGTATCTTTTGGAAAGAAGCCGTAACGCTTCTTTGCAATCATTTAATCGGTGTAGACTACCCATCAGGTTCATCATATCCTGGCACGTACACGGTGCATAATGTGTGGTCAGACATAATCCTGCGTCGGTCTAACGTTATTATTCACTGTCCATGAATTCATAACAAAGCCCCGAAATATTGCCCCTGATCCAAAAAATAATGGAATATAGAATCGCCTGAAGCAATAAGCAGGATTGCAGAAAATAGATTAAAAGGATCATCAATTTTCCTGTAAGATCTTTCTCAAGGTGATACTGGCAATAAAGGACAAAAATATGAGGGAGATCAAGCGATAAAGACAGGTAGATTCACCTCCATCAGCCACAGGAATCAAAAAGGAGCTTCACTGAGACACCACACAGTCTTCAGCAACAACAGAACAAAAACATGATAATGGTGTCCACTCACATCCATCCAATATATGTATTTTGAAGAACTTTTTTTCAGGTGATACCGCGCCAGAATTGCCTCACAAGTGCATTCAAGATGGTGAACCTGAGCCTCTAACCTCAACTATAACACCTCAATATGCACAGTTGAGGTGCCCACTGGGCAAAAGAGCATCTTCTTTACCACGCTTTATTGAATATGTCACACATGCTAGTATACTATCAGCCCAGAAATGAAGTAACGATTGAATAAAAAACTTTTTCTAATTTTCTTTTCTCTCTATCTCTTAAATGACCAAGAATTCATCTCTATCACATGCCAGCGAAACTGCAATCTCTCCCATCAATAAGGAATGAATCTCAAAGAAAATTCTTGGAATGGCCATGCATATAGTGTGGATAAATCTATATACTGCCGTTTTCATATATGAATACCTAAGTAATCGACGTTTTCTTGGCTAACAATACTCTATCTGTCTCTTTTTTCTTTTGTCTATTCCATTTGGGTTCTTTGATAATAAGTGGACCATATCAAGCATTCAGTCCATGCACCGTGCCGAAGATGAGAAAGTGGTAATGAGTGGTGGAAAGACGAAGTAAAGCTGCTAGTGGAAGAAAAAAAGAGGTGCACAAGCGGTATCTACAAGGAAGGAGTGTGAGTGACTGGGAATGTACAAAAGTAAGCGGCAGGAGATCAAAAGGAAGGCGCAGGGGCTGAAAAGCAGGCAAATGAGAGGTTGGGTGATCGAGTACCAGTAAATTTCTTGGAGAATCAGATGTTTTGGAGGGAGGTTGATTGTGTTAGAAAAACAAGAGAACAACTGGGAACATCGCTGTAGGGGCAAATGGGGAAATGGTAAGAACTAGAGAGGAGGTGAAGGGGAAACGGAGTGAGCATTTCGAAGGACAGTTGAGTGTTTGATGATACGATGGAAGATTTAGGGTATTTAGGTGGGTGAGGTATGTGAAGTGAGAGAGTCATGGCAAGTGGTTTGGTGAGGAGAGGTGTCAAGGCTGTTGGAGTGAATGGTATTACAATTACATTTTCTAAGAAAAGGGGTGACCGTGTTGTTGACTTATTGGTTAGGAGTTTCACTGTAAGTATTGAATCATCGTGAGGTGTATGAGAGTTGGCGGAATATATCTATAATGCCGCTGCATAAACGTTAGGCGTATAAAGGTTAATTCTCAAATTATAGTGAGTTGTATGAGACGATGGTGATTGAGAGAGTGGTGGTATGCACAGAGCATCCGACTGGAGAGGAATTATATAGTAACAGAACTGTGAGAGGATGTGTGGATCAGGTGTTTTCGTTGAAGAATGTGTGGAAGAAATTCTTTAAGAAACAGGGATTTGTATGTGACATTTATGGACCCGGAGATAGCATATGACAGAGGCGACAGAGATCCATTGTGGAAGGTGCGCTGTCATCGCCGTCCACCAAGACCGCAATGATCGCTGTAGAACTGGAGCACAATCACCGTTGCCCAACCAATCAACAACAATCGCCTTGCAACAAGTCCACAACCATCACCGCCCAACCAGTCCCACAGTCATCATTTATCAGCCAGCCCACAACCATCATGGCCCAACCAGCCTAAATCCATTACCGTCAAATCAATCCACAACCATCACCGCCCAATCAGACCACAACCATCGCTAACCAGTCACTTCAGAACTTACTTAAATGGTAGTCTGCTATGAATAAACTATTACAAGTATTGTAGTATGGTTCATAAGGCTGGACACACATACACACACACACACACACACACACACACACACGCACACCTGGTGTACTGCACCCTTCTCTCTCTCCTTCAACATTTGTACCTATGAACTGTCTTTCACGAAGTAATTATCTTCAGTTATAATGTAGGAGTCTAGATGTCATTGGTAAGATGATCTGAAATAGAATTATGTGATCTAATGTTAACAACACGACTGCCTTAGTTCCTCTTGGTTAAATTACTACAACGAGCCATGGAATTTCTCAGCAAGAAGAGGTCCAGTGGAAGACCTGGGCGCATGGTGGTTATCACCTGCACCAGTGCGCATGTACGTGCCTCAGACATATGCCTGCTTGAGGGTGGTGGTAGAAAACCGGGATATCAGTCACAAACATCAGAAACCATGTAGAAGATGGGGTGGGATGAGAGCTCTCACAGAACCTGCACTTCTGCTGGAGGTACAGATTCTATAACAAATCTGTTTCCCACGATGACTTCTCCTCCAGGTACGTAACATAAACTGACCTCAGCCTCCGGTCCTAAAGCAACACCATTATTCAAAACACACAAACTTCTCCTCAGATAAGGGGAGGAGAAAAACAAAAAAAGTAAGTTTAACCGTCCCCGAGAGAGAGAGGTTCTTTGGTAAAATCAAAAGCCCCCGAAAGTTTCTAAAGGGTGGCAAATCGGGAGCCTTTCTCTTATCGGCTCTTCAAAACAATATCGGGTTAAGCCTGGGAGCGAGGAGGAGGCTCGCCAGCCACCGCCAGGGCTTAGACACTAGCACGTCAGGGGATTAGCTTACCCTGCGAGACGCCCTCCTCCACCTGAGGGCCAACCAGCCACCCAACCGCCTCCAAAACCAACGACAGAAAACAGAAAAATATCTCGATGGTGAGGTCGAGGATAATGATGTAAAGAGAGACGTGGATAATGACAAAAGAGAAGGAGAAAGGAACAGGACAACTTGAAACGTATAGTGGCTACGCTCATGTTTCAGACAACGATACAAAGACAGTTGATGATGAGGAGGAGAATTACCAAGCAGTGGATTAGTAAAAAAAAAAAAAGAGCGGGAGTGTACAAGAATAATCAAGATTATCACAAAAGAGAGGCAGTGCACTAGATAACGAGTGTGGATAAGAACGGACAGCTGGTGCTTCGAATAGTTAGTGAATGACACGAACAATCAACCTAGAAGTGAAGGAATTAGTTGAGGGACGTTTGCTTTTGGGTGCATTAAAAGTAAAAGCAAATGTTGAAGGAAAAGATAACAGCTATCACTGAGAATCACTCGTAGGTACTTGCTGAGTCTTTGAGATATTGATATGGCTGCAGAAGGCTAGTGCAAGGCATTTCTATATTCTTATATATTGTCATTTTAGAAGGACTGGGTTATAGGGTCATGTTTCCTGCACATAAACCATAAACATGTTGAGAATTTATCAGGGGAACTGGTTAACCTAACGAAATATAACCAAGAAGGTTAAAGGCTGCACATCGAAATAAACGTTTTCTTTAAAACGCATCATTGTCCAAAACGACTGGGAATCAGACTATGATCAGTCCATGATGACTAGACATGGAACCATTTGATAGTGTTCGCAAGAAATGTCTTGTCTTGTAAAGGATCAATAGATAAGCCCGCTTAGTTACTGTACCAGCTGAAGATAACGTAGAGATTCAATATAGGCAAAAATATAGATGAAGAAATCAAGGAACAAGGACAGATTAACCTTTGAATCTAGGAAATGATAATTAATAAAAGATAAGGAAAACACAACGAAAATAAAGACAAAAATATCAAACAAAACTTACTCTGCAGCAAACAAAGTTTCGTTAACATATCTAATAAGGGAAATTCATATAAGGCAATCCATACGAATATATGTAAGAGAAAGATAGTCTCGGCTGAATTATATTCATTTTTAACAACCGACTCCTGCCCCTTCCCAGACCCTAATGTTATATTTATAGACAAATTGTCGAACCCATGGAAAGCCACGACTTGAACACGTTCCCGAGATCCAGTCACGAGCCATAACATTTGCAAATGGGAACATACGAGCCGAGCCAGAAGTGTAACAGAAGGATGTGATTCTAAGGCAAAAGAAGATAATGATCTGATATGGGATTAGATGATAATTCAAAGCTGTTTGAATAATGGAATTGGCCCTATATGATGCACGCTCGTCCCTGGAGAATCATCTCTTGTACAGATATAAGATCAGAGGGAGAGATAAGAAGGTGCGCAGAAATGAGAGACAGATGAGATCTGGAGCTTGCGAGATATAAGGCAAGTGATGAGGCGAGGAGAGGAAATAGGAGTTGGGTAACACGTGGCAAAGACGAGGAGGGGAGAGACAGATGTAAGTGGGGAGGGCGATAACGAGGTGGGGAGAGTATAATGAAGTGGGAAGAGAAAGATAAGAAGGGAAGATGAGAAGATCAAACGGATGGATTGAGGAGGAAGCGACGAGGATCAAGGTGGAGTGGGATAAGCAGCAAGGAGAGAGAGAGAGAGAGAGAGAGAGAGAGAGAGAGAGAGAGAGAGAGAGAGAGAGAGTGAGAGAGAGAGAGAGAGAGAGAGAGAGAGAGAGAGAGAGAGAGAGAGAGAGAGAGGTGGTGGTAGTAGTAGACATTAAGGAAGGACAAAGCAATGAAGAGAGGGTGAAAAGGAAAAGGGCGAAAGTGGATGGTAGAGGGTATGTGTGGAGGAGGAGAACAGCGAAGAAGAGAGCAGTGAAAGGAGAAACAACGGTGAAAGAGGTGAGGCCAGCCAGTGAAGAAGAGGGCAATAAGGACGGAGGAGGCAGTGAGGAGGAGAGAACAGTGACCATGTAAGAGGCAGTGAGGATGGCCAGGTTAGGTATAATATATGTAGAATAAATGAGAAAGAGGTGCAATGAGGCAGAGCAGGACGCTTGGGGAATGAAGTAGAAGTCTTCGACCTCACCTCACGCTTGATATACTACTGTCCTTGTGACATGGCAAAACCTGTTAGGGTTTGCTGTCACTGATACCCGACTCTCGCTGGCCCTCGCTTGTCCAGTGCTCTCACCTTCCTGACCTCGTTGTAGCGGCACGTCCTCGGTGACACTCCCTCCGCTTGATCCAACGCCCTAGCGACGTTGAGTGATGGGTGGCTGGTGCTGGGTGATGCTTCTAGGCAACACTGCCTGAATTCGCGTCCAGGTGATGCTCGTGACTGAGACTTGCTGTAAACTCCTTGACAAGACAGCCCTACTGCAGGCAACGGCAACGCCTTCTTGATATGTATTGTCAGGTTTATCGCCCTACCTACTTCTCCCCTTGGTAGTGGCTTTGAGCCACCTAACACACCGTGAGAAGAAGTCATCTAATCCCTTTACTTTGTCGTGTTAGAGAATCCTTGATGGCTTTTCTTGATCAGAAACAACATCATGACCGCTCACTCTCGTAGCACCCAGACTACCTGATCCATTCATCGCCCAGTGGTGGTGTTGACGGTAAGCACAATATCAAGACCGCGATATGTGACAGATTACCTATCCCTTCGCCCTGGAAGTGGTGGATGAGAGAACTAGTTGAGACTCCTACAAAAGGGTCTTCTAGACACCCCGTGCTGGTGATGGTTGTGTGGCTTAGCTGGCTGGACTCGTAAGGTGTAAGGAGGAGGAAGTTAATAGAATTCATACGCTAGATTACAGTCATTTGTATCGGTGCCTCTCACGCACAAAGCCGAGTTAATAATACGTTTTCTTTCGCTGTCTTAACATACTTCCCTGCCAGTCGGGTTCTCAGCGCTCTAAACACAAAGGAGATTATGTTAAAGTTTCCTTTCTTCCTAATCAACTCAGAAAGGAAAATACATTTCGATGAAAAGAACTTGGAAAACACAGATTAAAGAAATGATATACATTCCAAAACAAGATGCAACATATACTATCGTATGGTTATATATATATATATATATATATATATATATATATATATATATATACCACTTCACGAACTTCAAGTTTTACGTCCAACATCTTAATTAGCGATTCTACTGTTCTTGTTTTTTTTTCTCCATGAGCATCATTTCTCACTCCTCAACATCAAACCTCCATTAGCATTCATTCAAGACTGGCAACAATATATCACACCCCTTGAGGAGGTGGATAGTATGGGAAAAGGTGGTGTCCCTTAAGTGAATCCAATTGTCGCCTCTGCTCATGTCATCCCTCACCAAGACGTAAACAGACTCAAGTTTATCCGAGACTTAATGCTATCACTCGCAAACGACAGTGGTTTACGATCAGTTAAACGTAACAAAGTGGTGGATGCGAATTCACGCCTCAAACCGATCAATCAGTCCTGGCCACTAAGACGGGAATATCTGGAAAACCAACTTAGAGCACTAACGTGTACGAGGAACCAATGAGTCCCATTCGTGAGCTGTGGTTAACCCATCTCTTCATTGCTTGGGGGTAGAGACGGTAGGGGCGCGAAGTGGAGAATTCCCTGCTGTTCTCGTACAATACAAATCTGGTCAGATACATGAATGACAACGTTCATCTTGGAAGTAAATCCTTCTTCCATATAATAAAACCACCCGCATGCCACGCAGGCTCTCCGCATTATCATTCTTAGTCACGACATGCGAGGCAATCAACATTGTGTATGACATATATGCGGAATCCAAACTAGATAACTGATGGACACAAAGCTCCCGAAATTACTATGCGAAATTCATTGAAATAGAAAAGAAAAACTTGTTCACTACCGACTATTCGATATCCAGTGGATGAAATAATAGTTTCTCTAGTTATTCAAATTTATCCCAACTTCATTATTGAATTTATCGACCCTTCTTCGAGATAAGGAGTATTTATCAATGCTGTGACGTATCAAACATCAATTTCTATCAGCTAAAAGCTAAAAATTCACTGCACTCCGTCCACTGGGGTCAAGTGTGAGCTCATACCACGAGTGAAAAGACGCCTTCGGCTGTCACTCACTTTTCCCCAACATAAGCATCAAAAAAATGGGTATTACTCACTCTCTAGATGATGAAAATCTTTCCTCTGTCTCTCATCCACAAAATACTCACAAGGAAGGTGTACAACGCTTTCAAAATTCACGTCAGGACTCCTTCTCCCAGCATCCACCAAGCCAACCCCACCTCTCTCTGGCTGACTGGCCAACCACAGTGTCCAATTTGGTGGTAAGAGATTTTCATCCAAGGTCGAGGTCACTCTTTACCATGTAACTCATCTTGCGTCGTTCGACATCAGGCCAATCCACCCACCGAATTAGGTCGGTCCAACCATGCAAGGTCAGGTTGTATGATGTTGCTGCGTTTAAAGGTCACATTCTATAAACTGCCTTCATCCAGGGTCCACACAAATTTTTACTTTTCCATGCAGTGACCCAATGTGTACACTTGCCCCCTCGAAGGTCACGCCGCATAAAGTTGTTCCATGCAAGGTCACACCGTGTGAGTTTGCCCCATGCAAGGTCACACCGTGTGAATTTGCCCCATGCAAGGTCACACCGTTTGCGTCATCTAGGGTCACACCGTACGATCATGGTCCGTGCTCCCTGGAATTCGCTCCTTGCAAGAACATTTCCAGGAATCGTTGACCAGATTTATGGAATTAGGGGGGACGAAAATGAGGCACAGGCAGGAGATCTCGCGTTCCAGGCATAACACACACGTGACGATTTCGTTAACACTGAACAAAAGATCTAGAAACAATCACTAAGGACTGGGCACTAATGAGAGAGAGTGCGTGTCTTCAAACACCCAATCAATAATTCATTTACGTATAAATGTACTTCATTCATTTACATACACTATGGTGATGGGAGGCGACCTATTTTACACGATACCTTGAACGTAATTCTCAAGCCCAGCGAAACTTAAAACCCGGTCACAAAAGTCGAACAAACCTAACAATATCTAAATCGAAACTCCAAACATTATCTCCCTTTTACCTTAATTAAGCCATAAAACGCTCACGAATGTCCTTTAGGGCGGTGTACGTTTCCAAAATCCCATTGAGCCTGAAAAATAACGCCATATCACTGCAGTGAATATACATTAATATGCTGTGCTCTCTCAAAATCCTTTTGAGCCTGAAAATAACGCCATCCCACTGCAAAAACAATGCATGCTCTGTCACCATGACAAAAAGTCAATCATCAGTCATTTTTTTTCTCGGGCGGCGAACCTGTTTATCGTTTTCTTTCTCCATGCTCCAGTCTTACATGGAAATGGATCTGTGGGCCCGGTCATTGTTTATCATGCAGACGAATGAGTTTATTTGCGTACTGGGTCGTGCTATAGGCTCTTTCGTGAGAGATAATCGCCTCTAAATTGCGAGGGGAGGAAAAAGTTCACGTGTATATATATATATATATATATATATATATATATATATATATATACATTCCCGGTGACAGAGAGCGACAGTCACGGCAGCCATAGAGCGCGGACGAGGACAGGAAGGCCAGGCAAGGTGCTGAATGCTGCTGACAACGGTGGCCTTCGCCTAAACAGATGGTGTGGTGTCTTCCGGGTTGGCCTTCCGCGTCTGTTTGGCCCCTCCGGCTCTTGTGTCTATTTCGCCTGTATCAGTGTCGGTCTGTATGTCTCTATATTCCTCCCTGTAGTGAGCAGCCTTCCGCATTTCTTTTGCTCTCTTGTTCTAGCTTCTCTTTTCCCTTTATCAATCTCGGTCTGTTATGTCTCTCTCTCCCTCCCTCTCTCTCTCTCTACTAAACCGTTCGTAATCTCTCTTAACTTGTTTACCAAAGGGATGGCTTCTAACGCGAGCCATGCCCCAAATTTTATCATTTCAAGCGATCAACATCTATCTGTTCGAGGGATAACATAACGTCCCCCTAAGTCACTCTCATGAAAAAAAAAAAAGAAATGTTCGAGGGTCATCAGTTGCCTGCAATCATGCATTCTTGCTTGAACGCAACAAGGGTACAAATTACGTGTGTTGGCTCATCCCTCCTGAAGCCCATTATGAGTAAACATCCCACCTAAAGAGGGTGAAGGAAAGACTGAGCTCGAACTGTGGTAGTTTTGGGGGACGCACTCCTCATTAATGAGGCAGGTTATGGGAAGAATAAGCTCTCCTGTTGCAAGTTTTGAGTAGACTAAACTCCCCAAGAGCAGGTTTTGAGTAGACTAAATTCTCCAAGGGCAGGTTTTGAGGAGACTAAACTCCCCTGGCGCTAGTAATGGGTGGACTACACTCCTCTTACTCAAGTTATGGGTAGTCTAAACTCCCCCGACGCAAGTTATATGTAACCTAAGCTCCCCTGACGCAGGTTGAGGGTAGATTAAACTCCCAAGGCGCAGGGTGTGGGTAGACTAAACTTCTAAGGCACTGGTTGTGGGTAGAATTTGCAAACTTTTGCAGGTTACTACTGTAACGCAAGGTTATGGGTAGATGTATTTCTACCGACACAAAATGTGGAATAATGCAACTGTACTGACGCAGATAATGGGTACATGTAGCCCTTTGGACGCGGGTGATGAGTACACTCAGCCCCTCTGACGCAATTTAGGGGTACACAACGCTGTTCTGACGCAGATCATGGGTACACTCGGCCCTTATGACGCAACCTATGGGGTCTAGCGTCTTCCCTGGAGTACTCACTAAGTTAACTAATGATGGAGATTTCCATTATTTAGCAATTAACTTAGTTTACAATCTCCATATATTACTGCGATAATGCTTAATGGGGGGACGCTAAATGAGATCTAATGCACCAAGAAATGAAGGGCTGAAAGACGATAAGAGGGTGGAGGAATTTCCATGATAAGGGGCCCTGTTGAGGAACCCTTTCTTACCCCTATCACCCCCCTAAACTGTATCAATCTCCCCCTCCAGTACTCTCAGGCTCATAATTGTCGTCTTGGCTCCCAGTGTTTGTTCTTTAATAACAATGCACCTTGGATCAATCTCTCAACAT
>JAUUDZ010422032.1:0-14289 GCA_032361705.1 Panulirus versicolor | reverse complement strand
ATCCATAAGTTTCTGTTCCCTTCCTCTACCACAAACATCTTCATAAGGACTCGATGGTCTGTTGCTGTGTTAATTCATTGGTATTCATATGTTTGCCTGTTAGCGACCACAGTTACCCTAGTGCCTGGTCCCTGCTCCGGCACCTGGTATTCGAAAAGCAGTCGCTTCACACCGGTACACCTGCGGAGAGACAAACCCAGGATCGACCACCTGACCCTCTACTGATAGGGTAGGGCTGCCTCTGCAGGTGAATAAGGCGGTACAACGACGCTAGCACACCACCCGTCACTTCATTACCATCTACTCCACACTGAGGACCAACGGCGACACTGGCTGTCACAAGAAAACGGCCCGAGGGAGTCATTCGTGGCAGCTGTCACGCTGAAGAAGTGGCTGGGGAACCTGTCACGCTGGGCTGTAACCACCCCGACCCACCTCCAGCAACAATCTATAGGCCGTCACGACTACACCACCGGGCCAGCCAAGCTGGTGAATACCTGGAGGTTATCAGTAACAGCCGAGTGTCAATCTAAGGCAGTAAGAAGTGTAAGAATCATGCGCAGGACCCGGTGCTAGTCCCCCAAAAGTAATGCAGTATGTGTATCACTATTATCACTGCAGAATACCCATGTGTCAACCCTGTTTCAATTCCTGTAGCAATCTACCGACAGATGTCAGGGTAAACTATTTTCTTCACTTCCGGATGAGGCATAATTTATGATATTCCAGGGCTCAGGTGCCACGGCAAGCGTTGGAGTTTTGTGCCAAGAGGCGAACCTAACCATCACAACGCCTTAACAAACTTCGAGTCACTCCAGTCAGCCCTGAGAAGTGCTTAATAGCTGAAAAAGCCAAGATACGACAGGCTATGCACAGACTCAAGAGCGAGTAAATACATCATCACCCAACTAGATGACAGGAGCTACAGCCCAGCCCGTGTGGGAGTAGGAGCAACGTAACGTTGGGTCCATTATGACCCGTTGCCATTTGTACAACAGAAATGAAGAGTCAACCGTAAATGGATGTTTTACACACCTACTACGATGATGACGACCTGGGTACCCAGCGTTCTGGGTGAGCGAACAACGCTGACGAAGAACTCTGCCCTGGATGGTGTTCTCTCAATCAATTTGCGAGTTAGGAAATCAAAGACACCGGCTCGGTACACGAGAGTCTGAAGTTAGAGGGTGAGACTGGAGGAACCCTCGACGTGACCCAGGAGGACAAAGGGGAACTTATTCCATAGTTGGACAACTCTTTGATGCATAAGTTTGCCTTGAGTAATCTAAAGTTAAAGAGGGAAATGAACACACCGAAAGACAACAGAGGTCATCACAATTGTGATGAAAGTCACTTTCCAAATGAAGGCTGACACTTCAGATCAGGAGGGACTTAAGTCAAAGTCTCATCAACCACCACAACGGAAACGGGCCCTTCATACGTCCGGAGATCAAACAGAAACCTTAGTCCAGGGACAGACTTATGAGATCCTTGGGCCAGGCCTTAGTTTGCTCAGCTCTTTAGGTAAGCCACAGGCAACCTGGGCACAGTCTGTTGTCGCTCATGGTGAAATCATTAACCTTCAGGTGTTGGTCTCATTCAGACGCCTCAATGGACTCCAGACCCTCCTCGGCTTCATTAACCACAGGCTGACGTGGACCTGTCTTCCATAGATCCACGATCCCCAGTGTGTTGGCATGATAATGACGTCTCCTGGGGGATGGGGGAAGACGCCACAGAGTCCAAAGCTTTTCTATCCAAGTTCAATTCATGGGAATCCGACCAGGGAATCCAATGATGACAGAAGAGCAGACAAAATGGGAACATCGGCAGACAGCATCGCCTGTGCCAGGCGACGAAGTCACAGACTGGGTAGCGCTCGTCGCCACCAACAGGAAGTCGAGATGGGGACAATAAATTCAGTGGAGTGTGGAACAGTAAATATCACAGTATGGGTACTTGCTCACTGTTCAGCTGGAGCACGGAGCCATCCTTAGTTGGAACATCTTTGTTGTGTGTTTCATGAATCTCCAGAATACACTTATGCTTCATTACAAGTTCAGCTTTGTATTGTCTTAAGAGATATCGCTGACCAAAAATAAAACCAGTTTTACCTCAACTCAACGTGGCATACAATCTCAAGCGGAAATTCGTAATCATCCCCGTCCTCCAGTTGCCTTGGATTATATGCGAGTCTGAACTCAATTTGAGACACCGTCTGCGAACCCAGGGCGGCCAAGGCCACCACACTGTACCACCATCAGCCACACCACGCACATCAGCCCGGGGGACATGCGGCACGAGAGATACTCTCACCAGTGACCTTGAACACTGACCTTCAACACATTCTAATTACTGGAATTTATTGTGTAAAGTGTTGTAGTTACTTTATATACGGTAACACGGGTAAAGTGTCGTAGTTACTTTATATACGGTAACACGGGTAAAGTGTCGTAGTTACTTTACATATAGTAACGAATGGGTAAAGGATTATGGTTACTTTATCTATATCAGCGTTTGGGTAAAGGGTCGTAGTTACTTTATGGTAACGCGGTAACGCTTGGGTAAAGGGTCGTTGTTACTTTAACAATAGTAACGCTTAGGTATAGGGTCGTAGTTATTTCATCAAGAGAAACGTTCATCCATGACAACGTACAGTAAAATCGTCACAAGTTTCCTTCCTCTGTAACGTCTCACCTTAGCGACCTATGGTAACGTTACGTGTGGGTCGGCGAGACTCAGCGCCACACTGCTGGTTAACGTCAACAACACCCACTAAGGCTCAGGATCTTGCAGGTCTGCCCCGCCACACCTCAGGTATGAGTTATAAGAACATTAAGATGAGTTACAGATTTCTTTTTTCCTCCTATCATGGCCAGGCAGCGCCATAAATCATGCTGGTTCCCCTGCCACAAGCAATGGTCGTTCTGTAATTTCCACTAAAATACGGTTTTCCCGACTTCAGAATTTCCTTGGAGTCCAGGGGGAGTGTACGTAGCGCTGGCAACCCAGTCACACGAACCAACAGTACCGTCCACAAGCATTATCCACGTCTCCTGCTGATGACGTCCAGTGCCCACATCTCAAATTCAGTAATACTGATTTTGTTGTTGTTGTATCACGGAGAAGCTCCTGCCTCGCTTTATACTGAGGTGACATTTGTAGGGGTGTGAGCCAACACGATGGGCTCAACCTCAACAAAATCATTAAATAAGTAAATAATCAAATAAATAACTCCTTCCTCGTAAAGGCAGATGAAATACAGACTACTGAATCCATGTGGCTACCAGACCAACACACAATATGAGAAGACCAACTTGCTGGGAAAGTAGTATTGGGAAAAACTGTCTCAACTCGTAAGACGGACCCTGAGTGACTCCTGGCCTGGCCTCACGGGCGGCTGGACCCGGTTGGCTGGCTGGCGGGCGGGAGAGGCCACGCACCAGTGTTTGTGTGGGCATATTAAAACACGGGTCATCCATGACATGCCAGGCTGGCTTTATAATTGATAAGTGTAATGGAGAGACATGGATGCATATGATAATTAATATTCTCGTGTAGATCATTCTCAATAAGGTCAGCCAATCAGTCATTGTGATACGTTCTCTGTAAGAGAAGAAAATAAGTGTCTGTCACCTGGAGAGGCTGTGATCATCCTTACACTTGGGCGGCTCTCATCAGTCACCGCTCACCGCTCATCACGCGGGACTGAACATCTCGGCGACAATCTTGGATGCTAACGTCACCACGGAATCTCAGGGGACATCTCGGCGACCCTCGACCACATCAACAAACAGACGTGGTCTATCTTGTGAGGCGGGCAGGATGATCTGCAGCCACGTCACACTGTCACAGATCATGAGACTGTCCACACACACACACATACACACATACACACACACACACACACACACACACAGACTCGCTACTCTCTGTGTTCGTCTAACTAAAACACCAATAATGAAAGTAACAAACGCAGTTTCAGTGTAGAGGAAATGAACCTAGGTATCAGGAAGGCAACCTTTTAAATCATCTTAAAGACTAAAAATAAGCGACACTTGCAGTTCGCATTCTCGCCCTCAAGTACGTACCCATGGGTACGCTCAAGCGTGTCTTCAGGTGTATAAATGCTAACCGAAAACGTTCTTGTCACCTGTGCAAAACATGACAACCATTGTTTCACGTGCTTATCACACACACGTAAATATATATTTTTACACGCCAGTGTTTCACGGTGAGACGGACGAAAGAAAATATACACACAGTAACCCTTTGAAAACAGCTGTTCGACCCTTGAGGACGACGTTACGACCCTCGAGTTCGACGGTACGACCCTTGAGCACAAGGGTGCAACCCTTAGGCATGACCTAACCACACGGAAGGGAGCAGGTGTGGTGCCCGCCCTCCGGGGCCCTTGTGGTAACCGCTGGCTCAACCTTTCCTCGCAATCTCAGCCGAATGACATTCTCTTAATCAACTCTCGGGAGCGGCACACACTGGCCCCGTGAACCCGACACCTTTGCCGATAATATCAGCTACAGAGACGCTGGCAGCTGCCTTGGGTCGTGACCTGGTTAGGGTACAGAGTCTCAGGGTAAATATTTAATTCTCCGAAGGTCTCCAGCCTGGTTGCTATACACACACACACACACACACACACACACACATACACACACAGGCACAATATTCACATCTGATCTACGATGGGATTTTCATACTCGGTTTCAATAAACGATAATCATGACCATAAAATTTTCCTTTGACTTGTATTCTTTTTTTTTCGGAAACATTAAGTTAGAGATGAGAGAGAAAACTTTTAATCTCGATGGGAAGTGGTGAGAATCTGGGAAGTATAAGCGAGGTAAAGTGAGACAGGTTATGGATAGTGTAATGTTGGGGAATGTTTGGCGCTGGGGTCCTGCTAGTCTAATGGCCCAGGCAGCAGTTACAGACCCAAAAAGAACGAGTCCAAACAGTCAGGAGCCCAGACAATCAGGTGGTCCAGGACGGCTCAAGCCAGGCGTCTGGGTAGCCCCAGGCAGCCAGGTGTACGGAACCCTAGCGATCCAGAGGGGTGAGGAATGTGTCTTTTACTTGACCCCTACATCTTGCCCAGCACATTCATCTGGATAACCTAGCCATCCCGCGGCTTCCACCCCCATCCCCTTTCACACTCCCTACAAGACTCCTCTCCTGAACCATCCTCTCTCACACTTCCTAACAGTAGCCACTCTAGGACCCTCATCTCTCACACTCCTTACCACGCACCTCTCCAGCATCATTCGTTTTCACATTCCGTACTAGAGTCGGCTGCAGGGCCCCCATCTCTCTCACTCCCTTACCTGGGGTAGTCCAGGACTCTCCCATGACCGATCCCTCTGCCCTCCCTCACTGTCCTCGCTCTTTATATCTATATCCACGTCCTCTCTCACCTCACACCTACGTATAACCTGGTCCCTACCCACGACCCTCTTCAAAGCCCTTCCTCGCACAGTGACCACGACTGTCTACGAGGTACCCTCTGGAACCTCGCTAGGTATCCTCCCCAGCATCCTTCCCATTACCAATCTCCTGAAATTTCCCTATCACCCTCCTGCTCCTCATTCTCCATCATTTTCTCCAACAGACCTTCCCATAAAGCATCTCCCCTCAGCCCTTTCCCAAGACTGTCAAGTGCCTCACTCTCCAGCCCTCTCCTATACCCTCTCTCAGGACTCCTAGTCACCCTTCCTCAGGGCTCATCTCCCACCCCTCTCTAAGCCACCCTTAGTTAGGACTTACATCTCAGCCCTCTCCAAGGAACCCTCTCTCAGGACTCCAAGTCACCCTTCCTCAGGACTCACCTACCAACCTTCTCCAAGCCACCCTTCTCTCAGAAGCCCCCGCCTGCATTCTCCCTAGGGCGGGCCTCTCCCACAGGACCTGCACCCTCTTAGCCCTGATTAACACGCTCCAACTCTCCCTCTCTCCCCCTCTCTTCACTCCCAAATTTAAGTCGTCACGCACATTCTCATCTTCATAATCTTGGAACTGGAGTTTTAATTCCAAAATAAAAATGCCAATTTATTTATTCCATCAAAGTTTTTATTATGTGGAATGTGTCACCTCTGTGGAACCGTGTCCCCTCCGGTGAATGTGTCACTTGCAGAGCGTGTCAACTGTGTGGAACCGTGTCATCTCTAAGGAACGCGTCAATGTTGTGGAATATTTTCATTTGTGGAACGTATCACTTCTGTGGAACTGTATCATCTCTGTAGACCAAGTAGCTCTTGTAGAACGTGCCACGTCTGTAGAACGTGTCACTTCTGTGGTTATGATGCGTCAGGACTCCCAGCCGGCACATGTACATACAACAGTCTCCTTTAAATTCAGATTCAATTCTTATTCACTTCTTCCTCTTGAACCTGAGCGTTTGGGTTGCCAGACGTTAACATCTGTGTCATCCATCATAGACGTACGACGTCACATGTGACACATGATGTTGTGCTTGACACATAAGGTCACGAGACAGCTGAAGCTCCACCTGACACAACATGCCACAACTTAATAAGGGGCTCCGATAACATACGAAGCCATACCTGACACAGAAGGTCGCACTTGACAGTAAGCCGCACGTGACACACAAAGCCACGTTTGACACCAGAGGCCAAACCTGAGAAATGGGACTGCACCTGATGTGGCAAGGCAGAACAAACGACGAAGCATATCTGACACAGAGGGCCACACTTGACCACAAGGCCACAACGGACACAGGAGGCCATATCTGACACAGTCCAAACAAGACACACAAGGCAATACCTGACATAAGAATAACAGGAATACAAAGGAATTCAAACACAAACAGACCACTGGGGTCCCTTCGAGACTGTTTGTGACAGAGGAAGAAATATGAGATTCACAGATCAGTGTGATAGGAGTAGAGAGATAGACACGTAAAACAATACTGTAAACTTTTGATGTCGCAAAGGAGGCACAAATAATGTCAGTCGTGGCCTCGTAGTGAAATAGTTTTCAAGTCTATTCTTAACCGTATCTATGGTACCACTTTCAACCACTGGAGTAACATTCCATATGTTAACAGTCCCATTGAAGAAAAAGTACTTCGCCCCATTCGAGTTTGTAACCATTATCAGGCCAATCTATCCCTCAGTAGGTCGTAAGGTCAAGATCTTTGAAGTCTTTTATTATTCTGAACTTCTGTATTAGACCACCTCTTAACCTTCACTTTTCTAATCAAAACAAATTTAAGCCATTTAAGTCGGCTCTCCATGCTAGGTTTCTTCTCCAGTAGGGTGACCAAAACTGAGAACAATATTCAAGACAGGGACACACCAAACACCTGTAAAGAATATGGATAATTCCCCTACAAATAAATTCGATGGCCATACTTATGAATCCAAACATTTTGTTTACACTTTTAAGAGCTTTAGCACTGCTTACTTGGCCTTAGATCACCAGAGATTATTACATGCAAAGTCTTGTTCCTCATTTACCTTTTGTAGTTCAAGACAATTCATAGTGAAGCTCGCATTTTCATTTTAACTACCGATATGTAAAACTGTGGAAGCCACACTTGACAGACGAGGCCATATTTGACACCTTAACGACCCTACTGGTAAGACTGTAAACCGCACGACCAACATAGCAATAATATCAAGTTCAACCATCGTGCTCTCAAAGTCTCCTTAAAGTGAGTTCGTACAGAGAGCCATATACGAGCCAGACACACACAACGCGAGCACCATAGCCATCCATTCCATGAAGATGAAACAAGAAAATACATTAATTCAAGACAAACTTATCGAGTACACTTCTACAAGGAATAATATATTTTGTTAAGTGATCAATACCATCACGAGTCTTCTGACTACGTGGCCAGAACACTGCAAGCAACACATAACATCTGGTAGGCATAAAAGTATAAAGTCACTTGTATCAAGTGTTGTGAGCAGGTGGCAACACCACAAGCAACGAGTACCAGTAGTAGCAAATGCTGTGGGTAGGTGGTGACACCACATTCAACAGCACGGTGCCACAGTGTGGTATGATGTAAGAGTTAGAGTATAGTGCCAGTGTGATATGATGCAAGAGTTACAGAGTATGGTGCCAGTGTGGTATGATGCAAGAGTTACAGAGTATGGTGCCAGTGTGATATGATGCAAGAGTTACAGAGTATGGTGCCAGTGTGGTATGATGGAAGAGTTACAGAGTATGGTGCCAGTGTGGTATGATGCAAGAGTTACAGAGTATGGTGCCAGTGTGGTATGATGCAAGAGTAGAGTATGGTGCCAGTGTGGTATGATGCAAGGGAGTGGTACAGTTCGGAGTGACAGTGCTGCATGTGTCTTGCTCTATACCACACTATGGCATCATACTGTATTACTCTGTTGTATCATACCATAAAGAGGCACCATACTGTATCATTCTTGTATCATACAATAAAGTGGCACCATACTGTATCACTCTGTTGTATCATGCCATATCGTAGCACCATACTGTTTCACTCTGTTGTATCATACAATAATGTTGCACCACACTGTATCAATGTTGTATCATACCATATCATAGGACCATACTGTATTACTCTGTTGTATCATAACATACTGTGGCACCATACCGTATCACTCTCTTGTATCATACCATAATGTGGCACCATACTGTATCCTCATCTTGCATCATACTACACTGTGGCACTATACTGTATCATACCATAATGTGGCACCATACTGTATCCACATCTTGCATCAGATTACACTGTGGCACTATACTGTATCACTTTTGCTTCATACCTCACTGTCACCATACTCAATCACTCTCTTACAGTATACCAACTGTGGCACTATACTGTATCACTGTTTTATCATACAACAGTGTGGCACCATACACTATCACTCTTGCATCATACCATACTGTATCACTGTTGTATCATACCATATTGTGGCACCATATTGTATCACTACTTGCATTAATACCACTGTGACACCATACAGTATTATCATATTGCATCATATGACACTGCAGCACTATACTGTATCACTATTGCATTGTACCATACTGTGACACCATACTGTATCGCCATTTTACATCACATCACAATGTGGTATGGTGCAAGAGTAATACAGTATGGGGTCACAGTGTGGTATGATTTAAGAGAAAGATGCAGTATGGTGCTACAGTGTGGTATGATGCAAAATGGTGATACAGTATGGTGCCACAATGTGGTATGATGCAAGATATTGATGCAAAACGAAGCCACACTATAGTATGATGCATGACGGTGACAGTATGGCGCCAATCTGTGGTATGATGCAAGATGACACAGTATGGTGCCATGCAAGGTGGTTACATATTATGGTGCCACACTGTGGTATGATGTAAGAGCGTTACAGTATGGTGCCACATTGTGGTATGATGCATTAGTGGTACAGTATGGAGCCACAGTGTGGTATGATGCATTAGTGATACAGTATGGTGCTACAGTGTACTATGACGCAATAGTGATACAGTATGGTGCTAGTGTGGTATGATGCAAGAGTGATACAGTATGGTGCCACGGTGTGGTATGATGCAAGTGATACAGTATGGTGCCACAGTGTGGCATGATGCAAAACGGGGATACAGTATGGTGCCACAATGTGGTATAATGTAAGACGTACAAAACTGTGCTACACACTGTGGTATGATGTAAGACATACAAAACTGTGCTACACACTGTAGTATGATGCATGATGGTGGCACAGTACAGTGCCAAATTGTGATATGATGCAAGATTATGACACAGTATGGTGCCACAGTGTACCAAGAAGCAAGACTGATACAGTACGGTCCCAAAGCGAGATAAGATAAAAGACGGTGACATATCATGCTGCCACAGTGTGGTATAATGGAAAAGTGATACATATGGTGCCATAGTGTGGTATGATGTAGAAAGAGTGATAAAGTATGGCGTCACAGTGTGGTATGACGCAAGAGTGATACAGTATGGTATGACACAAGAGATACAGCATGGAGCCACAGTGTAGTATGAAGCAGGATGATGGTATGCCTTTAGTGTTAACGGAAAATGCAAGACTATGATCCGGTTATAATGATTTGAGACAACAAAAACAATGTACGGTTGGGGAGAGGTCATTGCTCTGTCCCCTGACGTATTGCAGCATACGGGTGGGGAAAGGTCACTGCTTTGCTCCCTGACGTACAGCATTGTTCGGGTGAGGAGAGGTCACTGCTGGGTTCCCGACTGCTCGAGCATGTTGCCCGTCCACCCAGATGACAGCTGGTGTCACTCCAATATCCCGAGACACAATGCCAAAACGTATTATCCCCTTGACCAAGACGGTACGACCCTCGAGTATGATGGGCTAGCTGGATCTCTGGCTTCACCATTAAGAGTCACGTCAAAAGCCAGGCCATCATAACCAAGGATGATGCCGTCGTGGTCACGACCTATGCGTGTGGAAGATGGAGGTACGTAAGAGGTAAGAGGGAGTGGGTCACTATAGGTCTAAGTCTACGTATGGTGCAGCGGGAGCCAGGTGCAGGGAGGGAGGGAGGGATGTAGTATGTCAGCAGTACAGCTGCCACACACACTCTCCGGTTTTAATCCTCAGTCACTCACAAGTCATATCGACAGACGGGAGGGAGGCAGGCTGCCCGCCCGGTAATTAAAGGTGCACCACCCACCCCAGCAGGCACGGCTTCAACCACCACCCAGGTGCTACCGCTCCACCATCCAACCCTCCTCCCCTGCCACTCTCTCCCCCAAGCCCTCCCTAACTCTCTTCCCATGATCTCTCTAACACCCTCCCCATGCTCTACCTGCCACTCTCCCAGCACTCTCTCTGCCACTTTCTCCACCCCATCCTTGCCACACCCCTAGCACCTTCCCTGCCACTCTCCCACATCATTACTGCAAATTCCCCACGCCTTCTCTGCCATACTCCCAGCACCATCCTTGCCACTCTCCCAACGTCACTCCGGCTCCTAACCTCTCCATACCCTACCTTCCCATATTCTCCCCACATCCTGCCGACCACTGTACCCACCACGTCCTCCCTACTACACCTGTTGTGCCCTCTCTGTCCCTACCATCCCTCCAACCTGCCGACCACTCTCCCCACGCCCTAACTCACCTCCCACCAGAGGCCTGACACAGTAGTAACCAAGTAATACGAAAACTGGCGACCTGGCACATACACTGTCTTCAGATGTCTTCTACCATGTCTAGCGCTGCTCTGCAGTCACATACACAGCTCCCCTCCTGCACCTACCCTCTAACCTTCATTAAGTCTCCCTCTATGGGCACGTTCTCTTATCTGTCCTTATAATCTATTATCTACAATGTTATCAATGCTACCTGCCCATCTCTGACACTTATCCTCCCGTCTCTACATAAAACCCTTCGCCTCAAAGCACTACTTGGCTACTTTTTACAGTTTTCTGTTTATAAAATGTTATGTAGAACATTATTCATCAATACTCGCACAAAACTATTAACATTACTTTTAAAATACGTTTCTCTATTTCTTGTCCTGGGCGCTGCCGCCTCCCACTAACCACGCCAGATTACAGCTTTCCACCACTACGCCCCCAGAGCCACCACGAGCCACTGTTTCCAGTAAAACCCCTAGAGCCATCACAAACCACTGGCTCGTTAGATCCCCAGAGCCATCACAAACCACTGGCTCGTTAGATCCCCAGAACCATCACAAACCACTGGCTCGTTAGATCCCCAGAACCATCACAAACCACTGGCTTGTTAGATCCCCAGAGCCATCACAAACCACTGGCTCGTTAGATCCCCCAGAACCATCACAAACAACCGCCTACAACTACAACCCCCTGAGTCACCACAAACCAATGCAACTCCTAAAGCCACCACAAAGCACTGGCTCAAGTTACGACCCTCCAGCGCCACCACAAACCACTCGTTCCAGTTACAACCGGCAGATCCAACACAAGCCATTGCTTTCAGTAACAACCCTAAGAGCCATCACAAATCACTGGCTCAACTAACAACCCCCCCCCCCCCCGGCCACCATACATCACCCTATCGCATCACAAGTCCTGAGTCAGTTTCAGTCACTTTCCTGCTACCACCAGCTGACTCATGGGAACCTCCCCTGACAAGACGTGAGTATGTGAGGGGACGTCACTCGCCCCTGCACGAGGACCTCCACACCAGTTGAGCAGAATACCTGAGGCGGGGCACCTGCCTGCCTAATAACCTCACACCTACCCTCACCCTCACACCAACTGAACCCCACCCAGGTGAACCACTTGGGATGGTCAGTTACAGAGGTGGAGGTTCCCACAGTGGGACCAGCCCTCCTAGTGGTCAACAACCAGACACTGGGATGGATGGGCTTCCCACAGTGGGACCAGATCTCCTGGTGGTCAACACCCAGAGGTGTGGTGGTGGTGATGGTGGTGATGATAGTGGTGATGGGGGAGGTGGTCAGCTACTGAGGTCATGGTGGCAGGGGAAAAGGAAGAGGCCGGTTAAAGAGGTGGAGGCGGTGGTGAAGGGGGGCATATCTGGTTAAAGAGGTAGTGGTGGTGGTGGAAGGGAAAGTTGGTCGGTTACAGAGTTGGAGGTGGTGGTGGAGGAGGTGATGGAGAGATCGGTTAAAGAGGTAGCGGAAATGATGGTGAGAGGAGAGGTGGACAGCTACACAGGTGGTGACGGGGGATGTGGTGGGCTACAGAAATGGTGGTAGTGATGAAGGTGGAAGAGGAGGTGGTGGGTAACAGAGGTGGTGGTGGTGGTGATGGTTGTGGTAGGGGAGGTGGGTGGTTACAGGGGGTGAATGTGGTAGGTGGTGATGGCCGATATGGTCAGTTAAAAAAGTGGAGGGAATAGCGGTGGTGCTTAATGATGTGGTCGGCTACAGATGTGGTGGTGTAGTTGGTGTCGTGTTGGAGAGGTGGTGGTGATGGTGGAGGGCGGCGGTATGGTCGGTTGAGGAGGCGGCTTTGGTGGTGGAGGTGGCGGTAGTGGTGAGTGAGGGGGTCTTTCTCCCAACCACCACCACTGCCTTCTGGCTTCTGTAGGGATTTGCCGGATTCCGCCACGTCTAGCAGGGATTACCGTGTCATCAGGACGCCTGGCACACAGACTACACCAGCAGGAGGGACGCCTGGCACACAGACCACACCAGCAGGAGGGACGCCTGGCACACAGACCACACTAGCAGGAGGGACGCCTGGCACACAGGCCACACCAGCAGGAGGGACGCCTGGCACACAGACCACACCAGCAGGAGGAAAGCCTGGCACACAGGCCACACCAGCAGGAGGGAAGCCTGGCACACAGACCACACCAGCAGGAGGGACGCCTAGCACACAGACCACACCAGCAGGAGGGACGCCTGGCACACAGGCCACACCAGTCTCGTCCGCCTCATACACTCTAACGCTGTGATAATCAACACAACTCTATCCTCATATTTCTCAGGGGAACTTCAGCTTTTCTTGCTCAATCTTCACTTGTCCAGCTTGTCCAAAAAAAATCGACTGGCTGTCTTATGCAAATGAAATAGTCATTTCTCTATCACGATACAATACCTGGAAAAGTCATGGTAGAAAATACATATGGCTTCCACTGAGTTCCTGAATATGAAGGCAATTTCTTAAGCAGGGCCGGGCTCGACATTCAAATGTCACACTTAAAATTCCCTTGACGCGGGCCTAATATACCACATATCTCTATAATCCTGCAGGCCATTCTCGACCCCTACAGGTAGCGTGGTACTGGTACACTGCACAGGTGGCCCTCTGATCAATCACGATGTTTGTGGCTGAGTCCAGCTGGTTCACATTCGCACAACAGCCATGCCAGATGGGCTAACCTTGGTTGGTTTATCAAGAAGGTTCTTGAATTCATCAGCTGGTGGGCCCATTATGACTGGTGTAACACTGAGGATGGTAATGACTGATGTAACACTGTAGATGATTATAGCTGGTGTAACACTATGGATGGTTATGACTGGTGTAACACTGCAGATCATTATAGCTGGTGTAACACTGTGGATTGTTATGACTGGTGTAACACTGTAGATGATTATAGCTGGTGTAACACTGTGGATGGTTATGACTGGTGTAACAATGCAGATGATTACAGCTGGTGTAACATTGTGGATGGTTATGACTGGTGTAACACTGTAGATGATTATAGCTTGTGTAACACTGTGGATGGTTATGACTGGTGTAACAGTGTCGATGATTATAGCTGGTGTAACACTGTACATGACTATAACTGGCGTAACAATGTGGGTGGCTATGACTGGT
>JAUUDZ010422021.1:0-12770 GCA_032361705.1 Panulirus versicolor | reverse complement strand
CATTACACGCATTCATCAACTAAGAGTGCATTGTGTTGTCAAAGGATGGAGGCTTTGACACCCCTAATACTGCAGTTTGAAATAGTCTGAAGGGTTAGGTTGTGCTGGGTTGGGCATCTATCTTGACCAACAGCTTCTCGTCCTTTGTATCCCTTGACCCTTATTGCTTACCCTTCCCTGTATGCTTTCAAATTTTGGGCCCTGAATCTTGTTTGTCCCTGAACACTGTTTTTCCTCTGTCCCTGAAATCTTATTTAATCCCTGTTTGTCCTTGAGCCTTGTATTAACCCCTGTCTCTTCCTGAGCTCACACTGTCAGCCCCTACTCATCCTTACCTTAAAGAGGAACTCGTTGCTACTGCCAACAAGAAAGAGAGGAACATAGCCATCTTGTGTGGCCTCCAGCAGGTCATTAAGGGAGTCGATGGGCTGCTCAAAGGATGGGATAGCCAGGTAGGCTGTCAGCGTCCCTGAGTAGATGGCTGAGGGCGAGAAGTATTTGGTGCTAATGTCCAGCCTGGAGGCTGACTGGGACTGAGACACTGACTAAAATCAGATGGAAGTAATCAGGTGAAGAGAGGTTGTGGTGCAAATGTCTAACATTAGTAACAGTAACTTTAGTCACAGTGACAGTGTTGTTATTGCTGTAACAGACTCAGGAACAATGAAACTTACTGACTGTTACAGGCAAATCAACAATATTAAGAGTATTAGTGATATGAACTGTAGTGGTAATACAGTAGTCACAGTGGCAGTTTTGTTATAGCTGTAACAGCAATTTAGAGTATTAGCAGTGTGAACTATAAAAGTAAGAATAATGCAGTGTTATTAATAGTATCGCTAGTAATTATATAAGTAGTAGTTGTAACTGTCGCTTTTTGTTTTTTTAACTACTCATCACAGTAGATTACCTGTAACTAAAGGTATATACTAAAGATGAGTCAAACATTTTGACTTCTTTCTCATGACCAATGAAATGCTGTGATGGACTTAGAGCCAGGAATATGTTGAGAACCAGGACAATTACAGTATAACCTGGTAGTTAATCATAAGGTTTTCATTAAGTATATGCTGGAGAGTCTTTCAACCAAGGGATTATATGCACCCACTTGTCAATGAAGAACATTTGTAACTTAGTATGGCTGAAATGGTTATCTACTTTTGCTGGTTGAGGACAGACATTCACTTCCCAGCATCTATCTCCAAGCTATTCCTTTGCTACTGTGAGGTTTCCTGTAAGCATTCTGTATCAAGTTAATACCACTTACAAGTTTTTAATGTCAAGAGCAATGCCTCCTACATGACATTCTACATTCCTTGCAAAGTACGATAGCTCATGCAGGTGATCCATAACATTTGACAGTACCTAGAAATGTTCCATACCAAGGATACCACCTCTTCCATGTGTTTTATGGCAATTGTAACCGGCTGCAGCTGTTACAAGTATTCTGTCAGAAGTTTAATAGTTCATACAAGTGTTCTCTGACAAAATGATTCTGCAAGACTGAAAAGGTTTTAACAAAATGTATACATGTTGAAATTACAAACATTCACCTTTAATTGTATTTGAATCAAAAAATACTTCACTAATGTTGGTGCTCATTCTCTTAGTAATGAAATTATTATAATACAGACTTTTTCCATATTTATCTATATTTCCTATCAGTGGTTATCAAATACACATCACTCAGAATGAAGCAATCATGATGAATAGGCTGGAACGAATAGCAAGGAAGCAGAATGATTTACAGAGAAAGCCAAGTATTTACATGCATTTTTGCATAATCTAAGAATGGGAATCAGCATTGCCTCACCATATATAATGTAGCAGAAGATATACCAAAGAAAAAACAATATCCTCAGAGACCATCTGTTGACCTGGATCATGTTCTCTTGCCGCAGCAAACTACCATACATGTTGAAGGCAGACTCCTGAAGTGATATATGTGCTACTTTTGTCTTCAGGCTGTAGAGTTCTAGTTTGTCCCTATGTTCTGAGATGGAGCGTAAGACAGCCGCCACAACCCACACAATGGGACCCATAAGTCCAGTACTGGCCGCCAGTAGACCCCAAATCTGCCAGGAACCAAAGGGAGACCTCACAAATCACAGTTTCCCATGTATTATGGAGGGGTATATAATTGTCTATGGATGAACTCAAATGAGACCCCAGCAATTATTTACAAGATAAGATAAAGATATAAGAGTTAAGGAAAGAATTCATACATCCATAGATAAAAGAATTGTTTAAAACTGTCATGAGCTGGTGTAAAGAGCAAGAAATATGGGTTGGTCATTAGATATTTCAAGTGCTGTGTAGTACGGGTTGACAACCTTAAATAAGATTTTATTAGCAACCTCTAAATTGCAGTGATACCAGAAATATAGGGCTAATTTTAAAGTTCCCATTAAGTCTGAATAATAGGTAAGACCTTATCAGGAAAGTTCTAAAGCATTATAACCATTGTGCTCGGTGGAGTGTTAAACAAACTTTCACATATTAGCATATTATGTATATCTTGATGCAGTTGATATATTTTTCCTCCTAATAGAATAACTCCACTCAAACAGAGCCTGAAATTCAGTTGAATTTGGATTTGAGACATTCCTTGGAGTTGAAGTTTAATTACATATAACATTTTGATTTGCAAGTGACCAGTTCTATTTACAGCCAATTCTTACTGTATGAAACACAAGGAAATGTAATAAGCATCAAAATAATCATTCCATCTTTCATTTTTACATTTAAACATGCATTAGGCTCTTTCATGATCAAACAAACACCTGGAGCTTGACCCTGTTGGTGTGGGAGGGGACTGGCAAGCCAGCCTGGAGAACACCTACCAATGGGCTGAAGGGATAGAAGATGGCGAAAGCTCTACTTTTCGGTTTAGGCGCTCTTGACACCAAGATGGTCGACTCTAAGAAGTATGGCAGAGTGAAGTCTACCACCCTCTCCCGGGATGCTGTTTGAAGGAGACATGCATCAGGTAGTGGTGAGGGAGGAGTGGTATTGAGAGGGGAGGCCAGATGTTGGGTGAATGGCAGAGACTAGGGGTTAGGAGAGTAAAGGGAGAGGCCAGGTTTGCTTATAGTTAGGGAGAGGTCCAAATGTAGGATTAGTCAGGGAGGAGGACAGATGTGGAAGCAGTTACAGAGGGGACCAGATGTGAGTTGTTGGAGGGAGGACAGATGTGGAAACAGTTAGGAAGAATGACAAATGAGGGTACGGTTTGGAAGGAGGCCAGATGTGTGATCAGGAAGGAGGCCATATGTGGGATTAGTTTGGAAGTAGGACAGATGTGGGAGCAACTAGGAAGGAGGCCAGAGGGGGGAACAGTTAGAAAGGAGGCCAGATGTGGGAACAGTTGTGTATAAGGCCATGTGTGGAAGCATTTAGGGAGGATGCCAAATGTGGGAGCAGGCTGTTGAGGCTGATGTGGGAGTAGGCTGTTGACAACAGCTGCCCAGGAAGGTACTACCAACCTGACTGAGGTGGTGTTGGAACCATCCTATACTTTCTTCGTTAGAATTGCTGATCATACTTTATCTTGTCAAAATGGGACTATTGGTCTTATCTAACATCTCCTTACAAGCACCATACATCTACTTAAACCTCTTTTATTTTCTTCTCATCAGTTCTCTTGCCATCTCCAGTCTTTACAGTTGTTGTTCAATATAATCATGATAAAGTCCAACAAATCTATGGCCCCTAGTCCCCGGCATTATGTTGTGCTAAGAATCCCTGTGTTTCCACCTGACTACTGCCAATGAGAGGGAGAGCTCAGGCAGTTCCCTGCACCTCAAAGCTTAGGAATTCTTTACACTCCAATGTCTTTCCCAGTGACTGTGACCTGGTATATTTTGAATGACAGGTTTTTCACTTCCTCCAAATTCGTAAATGTTTTTCCTTGTCTCTTCTTTTTCCCATTCATTAACCTCTATATTTCAAATAGGGCCTGACCTTGATGTGGACTGTTCATGACTGGAGCCTCCAACATAAAAAAAAAATAAAAATGCCAGATGTGTCAGTAGTCAGGCGGGAGGCCAGCTGTGAAAGCAGTTGGGAAGGAGGCTATATGCGGGAGCATTAGGAAGGAAGCCAGTTGTGAGAGCAGTTAGGAAGGAGGCCAGATATGAGATCATTTAGGAGGTAGGCCAGAATTGAGAGCAGTTAGGAAGACTAGATGTGAGATCAGGTAGGAGGTAGGCCAGAATTGAGAGCAGTTAGGCAAGAGACCAGATGTGAGATCAGGTAGGAAGTAGGCCAGAATTGAGAGCAGTTAGGCAAACGACCAGATGTGAGATCAGTTAGGAGGTAGGCCAGATGTGAGAGCAGTTAGGAAGGATGCCAAATGTGGAAGCACTTAGGGAGAAAGCCAGATGTGGGAACAGTAAGGGAGGAGGCTAGATGTGGGAGCATTCAGGAATGTGATGACACCAGGTATTTATACTCTCAATGTTGTTGATGATGATGCTCGTTTCCTTGACTTGTGATGGTATCATAGTGATATGTGAGGGTGACTTGTGGAGTAGCCTTTAATGGTGACACATGATAGTAACCTGTGACGGAGATGCGTTATGGAGACACATGATTCTGAATCTGCAATGGTGATACATAGTAAGCCTTGATAGTGATGTCTGATGGTGACCCATGATTCTGACATGGTAGTGTAACCCATGATTCCAACTTGTAAAGGTGACACGTGATAGTGATTTTGTGACAGTATCAAGTCATGGCAACCCATGCCTCTTCCACGAAAGGTGATTTACCAGTGATGGTGTCTGTGAGTGGTGACCCCCATGGTAGGAACCTGAAGACATGGTGACTTCCCCATGATGATCATCATAGCGAAATAAAATGGTGATCCACGATAGTGACGCTCTTGACCTACAATGATGATGGGTGACCCCGGAGCAGGGGCGATGCGTGTGTTGTGACTCACCCGTGATGGTGATCTCGTTGATAGCCAGGTGGGCCTGGTGACTGGCCACCATACCTATGATACCCGTGATGGCCCCGTCCGGTTGAGGGCCACCCCACTGCCCATCAGACGGCTCCTTAACTGTGTACCTTGGAGAGAAGAGTCATCATACAACCCCTGTGTCAAGATGATCCATATTTAACCAGATGTCGTTATACATCAGATGATTAGATGAGTGAATAATCAGATGTTCAGTTAGACCTCAATCGTCTCGTCACGTGGAGTTATTATACCTCTTTCTGTATAATGATTCAGGAGCTAATCATGAGGAAGAGAGAATGGAAAACCATCGCATATCTAGAAGAGGCTGATAAGACAAGATAAGTATATCTTGAAAGCAACGGAGGATGGGTTTGGTTTAGGTTGTGGAATATTTTGAACACGTTATATAAAGAATGTGAGGGAATCTTTTAATGCTGAATTTATTCCGAGTCTCGAAGGAAGTGTGTGGAGGTATAATTTTTTTTCTATTGTCAGTGAGAGGGAGTTAGGCGAAGTCATGCTGCTCTGTTGTAAACGGTGTGGTGACAAGTAAATGGCGTAATGACCGCATTAGACGGTGACTAGAGTAGACGGTGGGGTGACAGGAGCAGACAGGTGTTTCACGGGAGACTCCCATCCTTACGTGAAGTTGAGGGAGCTGCTGAGGGCGTCCAGGACGCTGACGTCCAGGCCAGAGTCGGCGACGGCTCCGCCATCGGGCAGGTACCGCAGCCCGAAGAAGGGCCAGTTGTTGAGCACGGCCGCTACCAGCTGGCGTCCCCTAAAGTCCTGGTAGAAGCGGTCTAGGTCCGGGAACAGCCAGCCGTCCAGGGACACGTCATCCTGATCCTCATCTTCAGCCCTCCATGTCCCACGACGCTCAAACCTACCGTGAATGGGAACGAACTGGAACATTCATTGTATAACACACACTCATACGATGTTATAATACTCACACTGCTCTTCACATCACGTTCTAAGAGTTTGCTGAGATCAGTAAGAAAGTTTTATTGAGTTGCGCCGTGGCGCTACACATTGTCACTGGCGCGAGACTATTCCTCCCTCTCAGGCGAAAGAAATGAAGAATAATTAGGTGTCTAGGCAGAGCTACTGCCAAGAAACTCCTCACCGTCGCTAAAACTTTTAATGAGTCTGTGGTAGCCTTCTCAAACGGCAAGTGAGGCAAAGGGAAGAGGTAGATGCGATAGCCTTCTCAAACGACGGTAGTCATTTTACGATAGTGGTAATACCCAACACGGCTGACTCGCACATCCAAATAGCATCTTCCACATTAGCTCGCGGCTGCTGGAGGTTGCTCACGAAAGGACAAGAACACCACTTAGGAAAGGTGAGAACACAATAAGCTGAGGATAAAATGAGCCTAGCCGACTGTAGTTTTGGAACAATATGAGAAAGAATCGAAGCCTCAGCCTGTTGTCAGCCTAACGGCTCTATTTGATTGTTCTTACGCGCAGATGTTACGCAACTAAGGAGACATACACAGGCTTTCAGGGGCATCGAACCGATTACAAGATTTGTCATGACTTTCGTCACAATGCAACAGGAGGATTATTCCTCTCGATGGCCAAGCTGCAGAGTCTCCTTGCAGGCGCTGAATTACAGCAGTGTGGAGAAGCCTTTCAACAGACTTCAAGCTGTGATTTAGATCTACTTACTGGATAGTGTCGCTCGGGTCGATGTACGACGACCAGACGACGTGATGGCGAACATCGGCCAGGTCTCGGACGAACAGCGTCACCTGCAAGGTTCCCACACAAGTCAGTCACGTCCCGCCACCTGAGCACCGCCCACACGGAGCAGTGATCCCTCTCTCTTCGGAGGTATTCAGGGAACATCTTCAGACTTAAACATAAAAGGTTGAACTACATATATGTAAAATTCAGCGTACATATTACGTTCGCTGAGTATTACTTTGACCAACTGTAGAGCACAGATCTATACACACACCGATAAAGGATTAAAAAAAAAAAAAAAGTAAAGAGCCATTACGATGATGTTCACCCTTGATTAGTTATCTCCCCCCCCCCTCCCCCATACCCCGTCCCATGTATAAGAGGTCACGGCACCCTGACTCATGAGTGTAGAGGTCGTAGCAAACCACGACTTTAGACGAGGTCAAATCACCATGACCTTTGTGTAAAGGTCAGAACACCCTGACCCGTGAGTAAGGTCAAAGAGACCTGGTCTGTGCAGTGTGTATGTAACTCTGACTTTGTGTATGTGTGTAGGGATGACCCGAGAGCTCCCTCTGACCTGACCTGTGTGCCTTCCCTGAGGACGTGACCCAAGGCTGGCATAAGGTCACCACCCTCCAGCGCAACCACCCACTGCAGCGTTGAAGATTCCAACGAACGTTCCCGCACCTGCAGGAGTGAGGAAAGTTATGAAATTAGGAAGTCATGGGTCAAGGTTATGAAGTAATCATATGGATCAAGGTCATCTATTAAGGAACAAAGATGGACACCAAATGACACGAAGATGTAATTCTGTCTGTCGCGCATGCATGAGCTTAAACCATCTAAGGTTTACCGACCTGCTGAATGTTGTTCGATCGAATGGATACCAACAGTTACAGGGTTATTAGTTTTTCATGTCTACCGTGATGAGAAACATACTTGAGTACAAAAGTTGTTCCTTTGGTTTTCCTGTTGTGGTTAAGTTCGTCCCGTCTATGCCTCCCGCAGATCCGGGTTTTCTGACGGACTGTCTTCGGAGTGAGAGATGATATTGTGTAATTATACGTATTTTGTTAGGTCTTATCCCGAGATGGGATCTCTATATTGTTAAAGATTCTCCAGACTTAAGCCTGGCACTGGACTGTCTTTTTTTAAGACGCACAGCTCTCCCACTTTTTTTTTTTTCTAGCTGAGACGTCATGAACAACTGAGGCCCTAATCAAGGCCTTAGCCTGAACCATACACCAATTTCATCAGTCAACCCCTAAGGATGGATGAACAGCTGGGTTGATTGTGGACCGACTGCCATAACCAGGATTCGAACCTGGGCGGGGCACGTAAATGCGTCACGGTCAGGAACGCTAAGCGTTATACCACGGAAGTCCATTAATTGCACTATTGATTCATTGTGGATGGTTGGTAGGTTGGTTTGCTGCTTGGGTTTTAAGGCTGTCAGGTTAATTGGGGCTGTCATCATCAAATTTAAGGAGCAAGTCGAAAGACCTTAAGCACTGTCATCAAAACGTTCAACTTATTTGTAAGATCTTGTGTGCTCTCACTGTATACTTCGCTCTTGGCTTTCTTTATATTTCGTTACAAATAAGTTGTTGAACAAATTATACGAGAATAGGCTGCAAGAACTAAACTTGTTCTCCCTAAGCAAGAGTAAGCAAGAGCCGCTTTCTGGGCAAATAAATAGAATGCTTTAATTGAAAATACTTAAAGTATTCAACAACGTTGATATTGAAAATTTCTTGACAATAGCACCAACATTACCGATGAGAGGAAATGGACGAAAACTTAGAGGTTACAGAGTTAATCTGGACTGTACGAAATAATTCATTACCACCGCCCTCATTGATGCATAGAGTAATATTACAAGGCTGTCAGCAAATATAAATCACTGCAAACTACGCTGTGTAACAATTAACAATTGTGATGGACATTTTTGTACAATAATGTTCAAAGTTTTATCATGGATACAGAAATTACAGTGATTGAAATAGTTGAGGAGGGAAACGACAGGTAGAATCCCAACCATTTTGAAAATCTCGAGAGTACGTTGCGAGGAACAGAAGAGCATCGCGTGGCGCGTCGTCCCGAGGTGGTTGGTGGCGCGCAGGGCCGCCTCCAGAATGTCGAGCTTGGAGTGGCAGGGAATGACCACCGTCCCCACCCACGCCCTCCAGGACTCCCTCACCGCCGCCGTCGACCCTGGCCAGGAGGTGATGCGGCTTTGAGATGAGGTTTTTCATATATATCTGTGTAAAGCTCTGACACCTTGTTCCCACCCACCGGGAGCAGATTAACAGACTATGAAATGAGAAGAGCTGGTAAATAACAGCAAGGATATGGCATAGTGCGGTAAGGCAACAGGAGGTGGTGGCAGGGGTTGACATAAGATACTGCCTCCCAGGGAACATTGAGCTGTAGAGATAACATAGGAAGATACTGGCAACATAAAGCGAGGTTGAGAGTAGGATGAAAAAAGGGAGAAAATGGAAATTGAGATGGCTGGATATTCTGGACGAGTGTACATACATCCCTGCCTTACCACTGAGCGTTGCACAGGCCGCGTTGTTATATGATAGCGTGTACCACGTTAAAACCACTTGCCAGACATGTAACGTACTTTGTCCAGACCTTCCTTGCTGTACAAGGGAACGGCCGGCCAAGCAACACACCTGGCCACTCGTGGTCGAGGACGAGGTATAGGTAGCTGGGCGAGATCGCCTTTATCAGGAACTCGGCTAACTTGACGGACCTCCCGTACTCAGAGGACACCCTGTCGCCCACTCGCCCCTCCAGCACCCGAGCCACACTGCTCCAGGGGAAAGTAGGCCATGGGAAGGTATAGATGAACAGCTGGTTTATACACACACACACACACACACACACACACACACAAACAAACAAACAAACAAACAAACAAACAAACAGCACAAAAACGATCTTCACGCCAGTGAACGACAAGTCTCAGAATGATCACCTGTTTACGTAAAGAGGTCGGTATGCTCTCATATTTTTTCGTCCTTGTGTAAAGATCGTTTTTGTGCTGTGAGTACATCAAGTGACCCGACGCTCAGGCCCCACATAACAAGTGAGTGGATCAAACGGTATTACACTGCATGGGACACTGAAACACTTCATGTTTTTATATATAGTGAAAAACGTTTCTTACACGAACAAGTGATTCGTATAAGGCACTTCCCTGATGAGATTTGCGTCTTCACCTCTAATGCTTCCATCCTTACTCAGCCCGTCCACTGCACACGACCCACAGTAACTAATGCCTCTGGTATCATCTGAAATACTCCTTGACCTAGAAATATCATTTACGGAGCGTATCCACCTCTTCTGCAGCCTACCTCTCGCTCGCTCGAACATTCAAAAGTAATATGTCAAACCTTCTTCAGCAGCTTTGCTTTCGTAAGGCGTCAAACGGTCATACCGTCTGAGTACGTACAGTTCTTTTCTTTCACCATTTTCACCGAGTACATCTTCCTAACACCGTAACCCTCGACCGAGTCTGTATTATCAGTTTTTTTTGGCAACGTTGCGTGAGGTATGTGTCTGCTGTTCGAATTTTTTCTCTGCTCTCAGGACGATAAGATAACCATTTCGAGAGCCATCATCCCTTTCACCCACACGTGAAACACTTGAACACTTTATCGTAGCATCGGTGTATTGGTTTCTCACAGAAGGCATGTATGAATATGTACATGTGGATATATGTATGTCTGTGTATGTATATGTATGTACACGTTGAAATGTATAGGTATGTATATGTGCGTGTGTGGGCGTTTATGTATATACATGTGTACGTTGGGACATTCTTTAGTCTGTTTCCTTGCGCTACCTCGCTAACGCGGGGGACAGCGAGAAAGTATAATATATATATATATATATATATATATATATATATAAACTCTCAACCCTTATGCGCAGTGAATACAAAAAACTTTTGTCTTCCTCTTGATTAATTTTCTATTCTTTTGTTGCAGTATGTCGTCGGTCTCCCTGCCCATCCTGCTTAGCACTAAAGCACAGTAAACACTTCAGTATTTCAACTCCAGAGGTCCAAACGCGCGGTACCGAGATGGAATATTTTCCTGGGCTCTAACTGTACCTTGAGTTATGGTTGCATTTTCCTGAATACCAGCGGGGTACAATGTACCTCCTTGAGGAAGATGCCCTTCAATGATGTGGTACGGAAAGTGATATGGTGATCTTCCGGGTACTTTTATGTGAGAGGTACCGAGGTGCTGAGAGATACAAGTGGATTATGAGAGGCATCAGAGAGGTAAGAGAGTTACTGAAGTGCTACTTCATAATACTGGAGATCAAAGTGTAGTGTTTAAAGACAATGCAAAGGTAAGTGATGTTGTCAAGTTGTAAATTAATCTTGGTCCTGACAGAGTTTTTGTGTACTTATGAAAGTGACGAAGAGTTATTGTTGTACTGAGAGAGTTACTAAGAGGTTATGAATGTTACCGGGTTATAGAGGAGTTAAACTAATAACCCAACCACCCCGGTGCTGAGTTATCGTTTTTGAAATGATTCTGTGCGGTTGAGAAGTTCAGTATGGCGATGTGGAAGGTTGGAGGGGCTGCATAATCTACTGTATTTCTGAGTACGTTTCTGAGATCCTGATGATGTTACTGTCTACCTGAGAACGTCTTTGAAGGGATGAGCCGTCTGCTGTAGCTCCAAGAAAAGGTTTGAGGAATGAGAAGTCTAGATTGGTTTTGAGGACATCTTTGATTCTGAGAAAGGTTTGAGGAGCTGAGAAGGCTACTGTGGTTCTGAGGATGATTTTGTGGAGTGAGAACTTTCGTGTGGTTCTGAAAAAGTTAAGAAAGTTTTCCCAGTAAAAATATCATGATAACACTGATATGTCGAACGCGGTAAGGCAACGCTACGAGTTTGGGTAGATTTAGTGAAAACAATTATGTCGTGGTGTTTGAAAGATTTTGTTTGGGGGCCTGAGCGGTAGTAGTCCGGCGCTCAGGAAATGCTTGACCCTACAGGCCGGGATCGAGAACAGCCACCAGACCATCATGACACAATCAGGATTATGCACTGCAAGTTTTCCTACAACAGTCCAAGAAGAAAAACAGAGGTCCGGATGGAAATCACTCTCTCTCTCTCTCTCTCTCTCTCTCTCTCTCTCTCTCTCTCTCTCTCTCTCTCTCAAACACACCCCGCCACACACATCTTAATCTCTCTCGACAGCGAGTCTCCCTACTTCTCACTGTCTACGTGTCTCACATATTTGTTCCCTCATTTCTATATGATAAAAATATTGAAAAAATAAAATCGAGACACCTGTAGTTGTATGGAACCACTTAACGGTCGAGTACTCGTGCAGGTGGCTGTAACACTGACTCATTTCCTGGAGACGAACGACAACCACGACTTGCAACACTGGAGCGGACGCCGCTCAGGGTCGAAAGCTTCAGTATGTAAAAAGTCGCTCCTCTGCCAGGCAGATCCACGGACGTAGGTAGTGGAATATCTTACAAGACATTAAAATATTCCAGTCCCACATATCCTGGGATAAACCCAAGTCCCTTACTTGTAGTTTCCTGATACAAAGAAGTGTTTAGATGTAACAGTATTCCTTGTTAAATGTGGACTTTGTCATCATAAACATTATTCAGTGCTTCCCTCGTAGGGATAGATAGTGTTACACACACACACACACACACCCACACACACACACACACACACACACACACATACAAACACACACACATACACACACACACACATACATACATACAAACGAACCAAACTCTAGACTGATATGTGTAAAACTGAAAGTGGAGAGATAGGTGATTATTGGTGCATATGCACCTGGTCATGAGAAGATCATGAGAAGCAAATGTTTTGGGAGCTGCTGAGTGAGTGTGTTAGCAGCTTTGATGCACGAGACCGGGTTGTAGTAATGGGTAATTTGAATGTAAAGGTGAGTAATGTGGCAGTTGAGGACATAATTGGTATACATTGGGCATTCAGTGTTGTAATTGGAAATGGTGAAGAGCTTGTGGATTTGTGTGCTGAAAAAGGACTGGTGATTGGGAATACCTGGTTTAAAAAGAGAG
>JAUUDZ010422010.1:0-14290 GCA_032361705.1 Panulirus versicolor | reverse complement strand
ACTTCCCACGTATTCCCTGTGTGTCGTAAAAGGCGACTGAAAGGGAAGGGAGCGGGTGGCTCGAAATCCTCCCCTCTCGTTTTCTTTTTTTTTCAAAAGAATGAACAGAGAAGGGGGCCAGGTGCTGATATTCCCTCAAAGGCTCAGTCCTCTGTTCTTAACACTACCTCGCTAACGTGGGAAATGGCGAATAGTATGAAAGAAAAGAATATATATATATATATATATATATATATATATTCCTGGTTTTGAAAATCTTTATGCATGAAAAGAAAACTCAAACTTGACAAGCACTGGCTGTTTAGTGAAGCATTTCAAAAGAAGTCTATTACTGGATTTCAAACTGAAGGATTTATCCATACTGACCTTTCACTGACAGTGCTGTACTATACTAAGATCTAGAATTCTTTCTAACTTAACCATCTCACACATGTATTAGAGCCTACACATGTAACAAGCACTGCAACTTCCTCCCTTATCCCCTCTATCCTACTAGCCCAGCTCAATCATTTTCAATGGAAAGGTAAAATGTATGGTCTACTGAAGGAAGAGTAAAATAGGATACATAAAATAGTAGCGGTGTTGAATGAATCATTCATACTTCCAGATACAATATACATGGGCACTACTGAAATATGAGCTGGTAAACATTTGTTCCATCCTTCTATTAGGTAAAAAAACTATATCTAATACAGGTATATCTACAACGAACTAGATACTGGATAATTATGGTGTTAATATACCATCTATCACTTACTAAAACTGGATAATACAAATATAATATAAACTAAGATTACATGGATAAGGTAAATGGTTCAATAATACAGAAATCTATGCCCGGTAACTGCTTTAACAGATTCTTACTAAGCTAAACAGTCATTAAAGAACTTTGGCTTTTGAGATAACTGTAGCAACTGACAATATCACAATTCCAAACTACTGGAGAAGGGCAACCTAAATGCTTCTAATGCTAAGACTATGACACCTAACTGTGAAGTCTGGGAATCCTAAATGTTAATAACAGCAATTCATTAACAAGACCTGGGATTCATAACTCCTAAATTTAGGTAGTGCTAGTTTTTTCTTATGCACAGTAATAAGATCTTACTCTTTCACCCTCCACGAAGACAGAAACACTGCAAAAATTCAATATTATTCAAGTAAAAGCCAAATACTGTTGACCACTTTAAATTCAAATAACATATATTCAACTTACTACATTAAAGCTATCATCATGAATACATAAACTTTGCTTGACTCATAAGTTGGAAACCATAGATCTTAAATCTAGTAATCATACAAACTTTTCAGTTTCTCTACCTCTCATTGTTTTCAAATTAGCTAAGTTGTAACAACAAACCTTTCAAACATGCTAAACATATACAAATTCAGCAAGTCTGCTTTGGTAATTTGGGCATGCCTGTTCTTTTTGTTAGCCTGTGGGATTGGAGCTGAGGACCCAAGTTCAGAAATTATCCCCTTCAAAAGGAGCATGTGCTCTCAGATGATATTGTGTCCCTAAATCTGCTTTCAACAAAATATGCAGGTTTGTACTGATGAATGGAATAAGAAAAGAATACTGTAAACGATGAACATCTGAGGATGAAAGTTGTAGCCTCCTTTAAAAAAGGAAAACTGGACATGTTAGAACTGTGTAACAGATTGTGTAATAAAATATGGAAGGAAGGCTACTAAAAGCAGTTATGAGTTTTTATTGGGAGAGTTAGGCATGTGTGGTAATAGGAAAGGAGATAGGTGAGCAGTTCCAGGTGAATATGGGTAAGCATCAAGAATGTAAAATTTTAATTTGATTGTTTAATCTGTTCTTAGACAGGGTGGTGAGGGAGGTAGTTTGAAGGTCTTGGAGCAAAGATAGGTTTGCAGTATTCTGGGCATGGGGTTGGGGGTTGGCTGGTCCACTGCTGTTTGCAAATGGTGCAGATCTGGTGAAATACTTGTGATAGAAACTCTAGAAGTTGATGTCTAAGTTTGGGTGAGAGTAAGAAAGAAGGCAGCTGAGAGAGACAGGATGGTTTCAGCATGAGTCGGAATGAAAAAAGCCTGAAGAATGTGAAGTACTCTAAGCACATGGGGCAGGACATTGCAACAGATGGAACATTGGGGGCTGAAATGAGTCATAGGGTAGATGGGCCTCAGGCTTGGGATGCACTGTGGAGTGCATGGAAGGAAAGGTCAGTCTCTATTACGACAAAGGCAGGTATGTCTGAAGGTATTGTTCTAACACTGTTGTAAGGATATGAGTCCTGGGCCCTAAACACAAAATGAAATGACTGAAAGCAATATGTAGTGTGAGGTGGACTGATTGCATAAGTACTGACAGTAAAATTGAGACATGGTAGAAACTGCAATCTGAATGAAAGAGGTGACCAGGATATGCTAATATGGTTCAGACACAGAGAAAGGGAGTGAAGAATGACTGTATAAGATGATTTGTGCATCAAAAGGGGAAGGAACAAGGAGATGGGGGTTGACAAAAAAAGAAGGAAGAATGGCATGAAAGAGGCTTTGTGGTTTAGTGGACTAAACATTCAGGGAGATTCTCATGGAATACAATAATCTGGATTCATACAGGGGATGATATGATGTCATTGGGCTGAACCAGGGCAGGCAAGCTACAGTCAACACTATCAGCTCTCTAGTCCAGGAATTTCAAAATTACTTTGGATTTAAGAAGATGGCACCTATTTTGGAGTAGAGTGGGAAAGAGGAATACTAAGAGGAGCCTAGGACATTTGGGGTCACAGTAGGAAAAGCAATATTGCATGAACCAGGTATGCAAAGTTCCTTGGCCAGATTAGCACGAACAGACCTAACCATGATAATCCTATCCCTTTAAGCCCCAAGGTAGGAAAATTTAAACAACATGGCAAAAGATACCAAGATAAAAAAGGTGAATGTGACAGTGAAGGAAGACATTGAGCATGATTTCAAGGATAAAATAAATAAGCTTTATCGTCTAATATATGACTTACAACACAAAGTATAATAGCTGTAGAACATTGCGCTAGGGGCCACAAAAATGGGCAAATAAACACTAGAAATGCATCTATAAGGCAAACTGAAAAATCATAAGGTCTGTGCTAGGGACAATAATTTCAAAAATGCCAGATATAGAAGAGGACGATAATAAAAACAAAATAAAAATTCTAAAGGATGTAATCATCATGGGTGCACAAGCAAGAAAAGAGAGGAAAAATAAGACATAATTTTGGAGTGGAAGATGACTGCTCCACAGAGCTAATAAAAAAAAATGACTGCTCCACACAGTCAATTAAAAAATGCAACTCAGCAGAAGTAACTGAAATAAATGATGAAAATAGGCCCAAAAATCTTGAAACAAATTTGGCAAAATGAAATACTGCGGAGGGACACTGAGGGGGCAGTGGATGTAATCACAGACAAAACAACTAAGGAAGCATGTGGTAGAACAGATGAAAGAGTTAAATGAGCAAATTTTGTCCAAGACACCTGTGCAGCGATGAAAATACAAATTTTAGGTAATGTAAGAGATAAAGAGGAGAACATTGTGAAACTGCAGGAGATAACAGAAAGATGGGTTCCCAATGCAGATAAAAGATGCCATACAGTGAAAGCTAACCAGGCATAAGTCGGTGATAGTTTTTAGGCTGAAAGATCCTTACCCAAACATGAAGGAAAAAGTAGCCAGTGAAGGGCAGAAGGTCCAGAAATTACTTCAGGCAATGAATTCAAATGATGCAAGTAGAAAAATAAAGAGAAAAAAATGGAGAATGGAAAATACAGACAAGACCATAGGGAAGACTACTTAGGGTAAATTGTGATATGAAGATATGCAGCAAAGAGTTATGTAAGTGAGCAATAAAACTAGCCAAAAAAAAAGAGGGTTTTGAAAGTGTTTGTCTGACAAACTGAGCAAAGAGAGACAGCCAAAGAGATATGGCAAAAGGCAAAAAAACATGAGGAAAGACAGTAAATCACAGGGAAGAACAAAGCCCTAATTTCTAGCCCAAAGGGGCCAGAAATAACTAGTAACAAAAGCCTCAGGCTGAAGGTTGCTGAAGGTTCTCTATACAAATGCAGACAGCCTGGTGGCAAATAAAAAGGAATTGGATTTCAAGGACCATTTTCAAGATTGAAAACCTGACAATGTGGGAGAGGTGGAGATAAAACTTACAACTGAACTTAAATCAAACCTATTCTCTTAAGAAGGGTACACATTAGCAAGGAGGAACAGAGGAATATAAAGGAAGGCAGGGAGAAGATTAACCTCTTGATATGGCATTCCATTAAATTCCAGGAAACAACAGATGATGCCTTCAGACAATACACGATGGGGCAATTACTGTGGGTGGCAGGTGCATAGCAGTAGTTAGTTTATGATTCTCCAAAGAAATGCGGTGATTTTGGACAATTATACATGTAATAATATCAATGAGGGAACAATCAAGGCAGTGAAGGAAGCAGTGAGGTACTTGGAGATGTGCAACTTGACAACCTATGAAGAGCTAAATAATGACCCAGCACTTCACTGATTGTCAAGTTGCACTCCTCTGACCCAAGAAGCCTCACCTACATGTGGACAGCTGATATTCTGTCCACAAACATAATGTCACACAGCTCATTCTTCATAACTCAAGATTTTACTGTGGTGAGTGCTATGTGCTAGCCCTGCCTCTGGGCAAAATGGCAGGAACAATACATACAATTGGTAGGTAGGAACATTTAGGTAGGACTATTGGGTAGAAGTAGTAAGTAGGAGTCTCTGCAAACACTGCACTCGAGTGGCCCTCTGCCAGTGGCCTTTTAAGGGTGAGGCACTAAAGGCTAAGAAGCATCACTAGAGTTCACTAATTATGAAGACTATTGCCATGGCTACCCCACAGGGAGTTCCTGAAGAGTACAGGAGTCAGAGATATATATAGATTGATAGATAGGAAAAGCGTTGATAATGAGTGATTTCAATCACTGAGAAATTCAACAGAACTTAAATTACCATGAAGATGCTAAGTTATGGAGACACAAATTCCTGAATCAGTGTGTTAAAGAGCATACAAGAACTTGGAGGAACAATATTCCCTCTAATTAACCTTGTCTGTATGTATAGTAGGAATGAATTAAGATATATGAAGTGTGCTACACATGACAGCTAGAGACAAAATGTGAATGAATGTGGCCTTTTTTGTCTGTTTTTCTGGTGCTACCTTGCTGAAGCAGGGAGTAGCAATGCTGTTTACTGTAGGGCATGGTGTCACTGGGAATGGATGAAGGCAAGCAAGTATATGTACATGCATATATATGTATATATATCTATGTGTATGTATATGTATGTATATGTGTATATGTTGATATGTATAAGTGCATGTATGGGTGTTTATGTATATATGTATATGAGTGGATGGGCCATTCTCCATCTGTTTTTTGGCGCTAACTTGTTGACGCGGGACACGGCAATCAAGTATAATAAACAAATAAATAAATGTTGCTTATATTGGAGAAAGTGATCATGCAGCACTTGTTTTTGAATATGTGGCAATGTAGGATGAAAGAAGGGGATCAGAACAATCTCAATAGAGGGTCAGAACATGGGCATCCCTGGTGGCCAATAGAGTTGAATCAAAATGGAGAAAGACATGGTTGAAGGAGAAGAGTCAGAGGGAAAGAGCTCAGGGCTGTGCTATGGAGGCAATATAAAGATTCTGCAGCTTGAGAGCATTTGAAAGATGTAGGTTATCAAGAACAGAGTACTATAGCATTATCAATGAGAAATAGAGAAATTTTGAAAAAAAATTAATTGTATATAAAGCAAAATACAATCCAAAACTTTCCATAAGTTCATCAGGAAAAAAAAAAACTATCTAAGAAGCAGCAATCAGGTTAAGCTTAGAACTTGGAGGAAAGAACTCTTGAGCATGATGAGGAAATAAGTGGGGACCTAAATGATAAACCTAAGAGAGTTTTCACTTTCAAGGAGAATAATGCTCCAACATTACATAAGCAAGAGGGGGATGGAGTCTTGGAACATATAGTAACTAACAGTAATGGTATAATTAGGTTATTAATAAAGTAACCCATATGAGGACCACGGTCCTGATGAAGACTCCCCATACAAGCTGAAAGAATGTGTAAAGACACTTGCTAGATCACTAGAAATATTCAGAATGTAACTAAATAAAGAGGTAGCTCCAAAGATGTGGAAGAGGGCAAATATTGTGCCTATATCTAAGAAAGGTGATCAGGAAACTACCCTATACCACAGAATAGCTTGTAAAATACTGGAAAAGATAATCAGAAAGCAAATTAATGATACCTTGCAATGAAGAAACTTTGAGACTGGGAGGCAATATGGTTTCAGGAAAAAGGGGCCATGCATAACCAATCTTCTAGACTTCCATGTCAAGGTAAGCTCCATCTTAAATCAGAGAGAGGGAAAGGTAGACGACGTGTGCTTGGACTGCCAAAAAACCTTTCACACTGTTCCACATCAGAGGATGTTAAAGAAGCTTGGCAGAAATAAGGGGCAGTCTCCTTCAATGGATAGAAGATTACCTTTATGAAAGGGAGCAAAGGACACAGGTAAGAGGTTGCATCCTTAAAGTGGGCTGGAGTTACTTATGTGGCTAGGATCAGTCTTGGGCCCAGTGCTATTCACAGTGCATGTAAATGACTTGGCTGATGGATTAGAATCAGAATTGTATCTAAATATGTTTGTAGAGGATGCCAAGGTTGTAAGAGAAAAGAATGTTAATAATCACTTCAGCCTAAAGGGACCTGGACACTCTTCAAAGTTGGTAAGACAAATGGATGATGAGATTCAATCCAAATAAGTGCAAAGTAATGAGAACAGAACAGAGTGAAAGAAGGATATGGTCCACTCAATACCTAGCAGGTAATAAATTACATGTATGTGCATGTAAAAGAGATCTAGGGACAGACAATGTGCCTACGCTATCACCATAGGTACACATTTGGAGTTTTTTGACAAAAGCACTCTGCTTGCTGGCAAATACAAAAACTGCATTCAAGTATATGGACAAGAACATGTTCAGTAAATTATTCACTACATATATCAGACCATAAACAGATTATAACTTGCAAAGATATGATTGAGAGGGTAAGAGAAAAGGACTAAGACTACATGAATTAAGATGATTGAGCTACAATGAGAAGCCGAGTCCTACAAAACCATTCACCATGGACAGGAGAGAAAGAGGGGACCTGATAACATTCTCCAAGTTTCTAAATCAACATGATACAGGTAATGAAAAGTTCTTTTAGAGTAGCTGTAGCAACAGAGTACCCAGAAGCCATGACAAAAGCTAGTAAGAAAGGATATTCAGAAGTAGTGTCTTCGTGTTAGGGTGGTGGATGGTTAGAATACATTAACCAGTGGTGCAGTGAATGCTTTAACTGGCTACTTGATGGTACAGAAAGTTCAGGAGATTGTACCTCATGAGTGTAGAACTTCCTCCCATTCTGCACAGGTAGGCAATAATCTGTAAATAGTGGGTTCTGATTTTATGACGTCTAGAGAGTGGGTGTGTGCAGACAAGTCCTTCATTCATCTGTTCCTGATGTTACCTCACTATGGTGGGAAACTGTAATCAAGTATGAAAAAAGTGAACAAAAAGAAATCTGAAAGGGAACATAAACAGAGCAAATAGCTGTGTTAGAGTTGGGATACACTGGATATACTGTGTGAGATATGGTTGAATCAAGTTGGACAGGATAAGGGATTTCACCTACATGAAGTGCATCTTTTGAGAGGATGGTCAAACATTTCCTCAAAACTGAAAGAAATGGTAACAAGACAAGTGGCTGGCTGAAGTTTTGAGGAAAGTCATGAGGTAACACTGTAATTTTGCAGAAATAAAGAAGTTTGTCAGAAGTAATGACTAGATCTAATTTGTACAAAAATAACAAATATTTTTATATTAGCAAAATGATACAGATGAGTGCAAGGTGTAAGGAGAGATTTTCTAAGATTTTGATGTGGAGTGAGAGGAGAGACACTGTGAAAATGAAGATGGACATGTCAGAGGTACATATGGAATAAAAAGAGAAGTGGCTGAAAAAGTATGAATGTTCTGATAAGGTTAGGACATGGTGAGAATAAGCAAGGATAGGATGATGATGAAAGTTTATACAAGATGGAAAGTACGAAGATCAAAGGTACGGTGAAGGGACAAAATGAGAGGGCACATGAGCGATCGAGTGTTAATATGTTGGGATGTATGGAATTGTGCAAAGATATGTGATGTACAGAGAAGTTTTGCAAGAGCTATGAATGAAGAGAGGCAACTGTATACATCTTGCTCACCAAAGGAGCTAACTTTGCGGTACAAAGATGCTTAAGACCTCGGAATATCAAAAAGTTAGCAGATCATAATTCTGTTCACACGCTGTACTGGATGGTACCATAAAAGTAATGCAAATATATATGGTATGCAAAATGCAAAATCGATCCTCAATAGCATCTCCTACAATTTAACATTCAAAGACGAATTTCTAGAAGCAGAGTCATCCACTTTATGTGAACAAATAACATTCTTAGATTACCAACCCTAGATCCTATATTTACTGGATGGATACATGGTTGGCATAAATTCAGTTCCTTTTCTCTATCACATCAACAATAAGGTATACTAAAATACTGACTTTGATATGGCAAAAAAGATAACACCTTAAACAAAGTCTTTTGCAAACTTGTATTATACAGCTTTTCTAAACTTACAAGGTGATCAGGAATGAATTTTGAATGATTCATTATATGATTTTTTTGTCCCTCCTACCTCTACTCTTTGTCATATAAAACAAATATAAATTTCTCAAAAAAGAAGAAGCATATGAAGCAGTGCAGTTAAAAGATGCTGCTGTGAAGGTAGGTAAGCTTTGATGTGATTTAGCAGAACATTAACCTACAGCAGTACAGTAGCATATAATGTGGAAAAAACTATTAATTTGGCAATAAATCTTCATATATACATTAAAGAAAGTGTAAATATAAATTGCTCCTTTTAAAGAACAATTTACACTTATACAATATCCAAGTCAAACAATCATTTGGAACAAATCTTTGCTTACAATATAATTCAAGGATTAGTATTTGAAAAGTCACTAAACTAATGCAAGCAATTGACAGCAATGCACATTTCTCTAAAAACCTGTAAACTCCATTCCTATGTTGGACAAATATCAATGTGCCCATGGTATTAACCACTTGGCAACTGCAATCTCAACCAATTTTCATCATAAGCACTGAGATGTAAACATTTGATATTTCAAAATATCCAGTAATTATGAATATCAGTGAGAAATGGCATCATAAGAATGGAAAATATGGTAGTTAAGGAACATTAAAAATATATTCCTATCAATTTTGCACTAACATCATATTGACATACCACTGGAGCTTCCCAGCAAATTCCTGTTCTTTAGATATATCTTCATAGCTATTCATCATTATAATGGAAACACACAATCGATAAATACTATAAGCAATCAAATAAAAACTTAAATGTACTCACCGTCGTCTCCTCAAAGCATTACTTTGGCCTGGAAGGCCAAAAAAGCCACGGGGTATTACCATCTGTGGATTGCCTCTTGCAGGCCGAGACTTCCCCAAAGCAGATAGTGAGGAGAGATGGGCCGCATAGCCATCAGTCAGAACCTGAAATGTGGGAAAAACTTAAATACATACACATTAATATAAACCTTTAATCTTTTCCTTCCCATCCCAGGATCCCCTTCCATAAGGCTCCTATAGCACCCAGGAAGCTGACCACATCCACTGGACAGGATCACTGGTCAAAAAGTCTAGTAATGTTGTGGACATATCTTAGTGTGGTGAGCACAGGACAACTGAGGAGTAAGTGTTTAGTGTCTTCAATATGGAAGTTGTAGCTTCAGATGATTGTATGATGGTACACCGAGTTGGGAGAGAGGCTGTTTAATGCTTGTTGGGTCATGATAGTGTGTGTATGCTTTTTCAATGTTGCATATTTTGAGGAGAGTAGATTTGTAAGTATATTTTGTTGAAGTGTGAAATAACGGAAAGCTTTCTCTTTCTATTCTTACTTGAGGAGGGTTGGTGGGTAGTTATGAAGTGGTTTAGAGAGAAAGAGTCTAAAGCTGTTGAAAAGATCTAAATGTCAAGCATATTTGGGTGAAATTGTCCTGGAAGTACTTTTGTTTTGCTGTACACATGTATTATATGTTTGTGGTTGCTATGCAGATGGCACTGTGTGGCTTGAAGCTTTGTTATGTTGTATTTGCTTTTGACATGGTAGATGACCAAGCAGGTAAGCCACAATGTGGGATGGAGAGGACAGACTGTTCGTATAAAAATACAAAATGCTTCTTTTTTTCTAAATCTGGAGCCAGTAAGTGCTCCAATGGTGCTTATTTTGTGTATGACCTCTGCAAACACTGCACTAGATTTGCCCTCTGCCAGTGGCCTGTTAAAGGTAAGGCTCTACAGGCTAAGAAGTGGCACTGGGGTTCTTTAGTTATGGACACTCTGTTGCCGTGGCCACCCCTTTGAGGGCATTCCAACTGAAACAGGTATTAGAGATATAGAGAGATGGCTTTAGCACTGGTATTTGTAATGTGGTAGTGAATGTCATGTGAGTGTTGAATGTGGGATCCAATAAGTATGGAATTCTGCTGTGTGAGAGAAAATGACCATTCCAGGTAAAAGAAAGTTGCAGGTTAGATTCATGTCTATTAGGGGTTAAGAGAGTGATACTGGATTTCTACAGGGATGAAGACATTCTGATTTAAGTGAGGTAGTGTTTTAATTGTATGGTGTAGTTTTCCATGTTTACTGTTAATTATGTAAAGTCAGGGTGCTACAAAGTGACTGTGAGCTCATCTACAAACTGACTTCTGGTAAATATCAGCATACCTTTCAAGTATATGGATAAGGAAATAACTAGCAAGCAGTTCAAATCCTAATAAGTCCAAAACTAGAATATGTTTCTCAAGTTTGGTTACCACACCTAAAGAGGCACACAGAGGTGAAAGAGAACATTCAGAGAAGGACAACAAAGATGGTACCAGAATTTAGGAAGCTGAGTTACAGGGAATGGCTAAATACTTTATATTTGCCTACCTTGGAAAAGAGAAGAGTGAGGGGGTGAACTAATCACAAAATTCTAACTTTTTAAAACAGTTCAGTGATATGGACAATCAACAGTTCTTCAAGAGACGTAGGGACAGAACAACCACAGGAATAACATGAAATCATGCAAGAAACTTGATGGAATAGAAGAACAGAAATACTTTTATAGCATAAGAGTGGTGGAAGAATGTAATAAAATGTCTGATGATTTGGGTAATGCACAAAGCATACATAAACTTGAGATGTATGAAAGTACAGAATGTTTACGAGATGGGGTCTAAATGGTGTTAAACTCCCTCTCCATATAAAACATATAGGTAATTACATTTACTAATAACACACACATTAAATGTTATACATAAAAGGAAGAGACAGAGAAAAAGGCAAAGAGTACACTCAAAAGGCAAAAAAATGGAGAATCCACACATGACAAGAGGATTTACCACAGCAGAGAAGGTAGGAGTGTTAAAAGATGGTAACATCAGACTGAAAGTAATGTTTTCATATGTTAAAGAATTGATAGTAATAAAATGCTGGAATTAAAGAATCATAAAAGAGGAAGTGCAAATGATATTGTTAGTCATGGAAACACCTTACCAGAGACATAAGTTCTCATCTGTTTTTCCCAGTGGGGTACAAGATAGCAAGAAACGAAAAAGATGGTAGAGGAGGAGCATTAGCTCTCTTACTAAAAGACATCATGAAGTTTCAAGAAATAGAGGAAGTTGGCCTATTCAAACAGTACATAATGGGAAGAGTAACATTAAGAAAAAAGAGCATATAATACGATCCTCCATAGAACTGCAACAATATGGAACAAATATACAATAATGAAGGAACAATCAGGATGGTACATGAAACTGTGAAACACACTTTTTAGAAATGGTAAAGTACTGATAAATGGGCATTTCAATTATAAAGAGGCAGACTGGGGAACCTGGATTCTCATGGTTACAAAGTCATGGAGGCAAATGTTTCAGAATGTATACTCTACATGTTCAGGCCCCGATCGCTCAAAATCTTTTTCACTCCATCCTTCCACCTCCAATTTGGTCTCCCACTTCTTGTTCCCTCCACCTCTGACACATATATCCTCTTTGTCAGTCTTTCCTCACTCATTCTCTCCATGTGTCCAGACCATTTCAATGCACCATCTTCTCTCTCAACCAGTTTTTGTTACCACGCATCTCTCTTACCCTTTCATTACTTACTTGATCAAACCACCTCACACCATATATTGTCTTCAGAGATTTCATTTCCAACACATCCACCCTCCTCCACACAACCCTATCTATAGCCCATGCCTTGCAACCATATGACATTGTTGGAACCATTATTCCTTCAAACATACCCATTTTTGCTCCAAGATAGCGTTCTCGCCTTGCATACATTCTTCAACACTCCCATAACCTATGCCCCCTCCCCCACCCTGTGACTCGCTTTTTCCATGTCCATGGTTCCATCCTCTGTTAAGTCCATTCCCAGATATCTAAAACATTTCACTTCCTCCAGTTTTTCTCCATTCCAGGTTACCTCCCAATTAACTTGTCCCTCAACCCTGCAGAACCTGATAACCTTGCTCTTTTTCATATTTACTCTCAACTTTCTTCTTTCACACACTTTACCAAACTCCATTACCAACTTCTGCAGTTTCTCACCCTAATCAGCCACCAGCGAACAACAACTTCCCAAGCCCTCTCATCCAAAACAGACTACATACTTGCCCCACTCTCCAAAACTCTTGCATTCACCTCCCTAACCACCTCATTCATAAACATATTAAATAACCATGGACACATCAAGCACCCCCACTGCAAACCGACATTCACTGGGAACCAATCACTTTCCTACTCATACACATGCCTTACATACTTAGTAAGAACTTTTCACTGCTTATAGCAACTTACCTCCCACACTGTATACTCTTAAAACGTTCCACAGAGCATCTCTATCAGCCCTATCATATGCCTTTTCCAGATCCATAAATGCTACATACAAATACATCAGTTTATTTCTCACATACATTCTTCAAAGCAAACACCTGATCCACACATCCTCTACCACATCTGAAACTCCACTGCTCTTGCCCAATCAGATGCTTTGTACATGCCTGTACCCTCTCAATCTGTACCCTCCCTTATAATTTCCCATGAATACTCAAAAAACCTATGTCTCTGTAGTTTTAACACTCACCTTTATCCATTTTTCCTTTGCACTATGGCATTTTTCAAGCATCCCGCCAATCCTCATGCACTTCATCCTGATCCATACATATACTGAATATCCTTACCAACCAATCTGCAACACAGTCACCTCCTTTTTTTGATAAATTCCACTGCAATGCCATCCAAACCCGCTGCCTTGCCGGCTTTCATCTTCCACAAAGCTTCCACTACTTCTTATCTCTTTACCAAAGCATTCTCCCTGACCCTCTCATTTCGCACATCACCCTGACCAAAATGCCCTATATCTGCCAATCATCATCAAACACATTCAATAAACCTTTAAAATACTCATTCCATCTCCTCCCTTCATCACTACTTGTTGTTACCAACCCATTTACCTGCTTCGCCGATGTTTTCATTTGTTCTCTTGTCTTACACTTATCTTACGCACTTTTATTTACCTCTTTCCAAAACAGTTTTTTATTCTCCCCTAAATTTAATGATACCCTCACACCCCAATTCTCATCTGCCCTATTTTTTCACCTCTTGCACCTTTTACTTGACCTCCTGCCACTTTATTTTATACATCTCCAAGTCATTTGTAATACTTACCTGCAAAAATCGTCCAAAGCCTCTCTCTTCTCTTTCACTAACACTCACTACCCTATCTAATCTGCCCACCTCCCACCTTTCTCATGCCACATACATCTTTTGCACAAGCCCTCTCTGCTTCCCAAGATACATGCCATTCCTCCCCACTCCCCTTACGTCAGTTGCTCTCACCTTTTGCCATTCTACTCTCAATCTCTCCTGGTACGTTTTCACACGTCTCCTTTCCAAGCTCACTTACTCTCACCACTCTCTTCTCTCCAACATTCTTTCTTCTTTTCTGAAAACCTGTACAAATCTTCACCTTTGCCTCCACAAGATAGTGATCTGACATCCCTCAAGCTGCCCCTCTCAGCACATTAATGTCTAAAAGTCTCTCTTGTACACGCCTATCAAT
>JAUUDZ010422009.1:0-19051 GCA_032361705.1 Panulirus versicolor | reverse complement strand
AAAACCGGCCGCCCGGGGGGGGGGCGAGAGCTGACAACGCTTACCTGACTTGCCGACCCCACCCTCTCCCAGCACCACGATCCTGAACACCTTGATGCCATTCCTGGTTTGCTGGTGGCTGGTGGTGGAGGCCTGACCCGCAGTGAGCGCCATGCTTCACAAGCTGGACACCTTCATATTCCAGTTTGAAAAAAAAAAAAAACAAACGCCCTTCGATTAGTCACAAAAGACTAGATGCACCAGGTACTAGTGTAAACTTTACTACACTTCATAGACGACGGAATGTGATGATACACTAGTGTCGTACGTCATTAGAAGGGAATCCGATTCCCCAAATAAGATTAACTAAGTAGTATTCGATACCTTTGATCGCCCTTTGAGGACTCGGGTATCTTATTGGCTATTATAAACATTGTAGCTTATGATGGCCAGACAGCTGATCTAGCGCAGACATATTGCGGGCAATTTGAATAGTGCCATTATCTAGAGTTTAAGAGCTAATTCTCTGCAATATAATCGACCATCTTATGTTCTTATCTGGAGGAACAATCACTAATGGTATAGGATAATGTTATTAATGATTTCTTTAGATACGTAATGAACCCATTTGCAGTATTACTTCAAAGAAACTCGTATATAAATTCCTCAAATACTTTATTGAATAAATATCTTAATATGGGGCGAAATTTACTAAACTAAACCGAAAAAATCAACCAGGTTATGAAATATGTCAATTCATATGATTTTTAGCATCCACACTTTATACCCATGGCGATCACGTTGGAAAATTTATCAAATGAAAGGATCAAAACATTATATCTAAAGTCTCTTAACATCCCTTAAATCATAATCAGTAACTTTTATAGTAACATCCAAACTCAGCCGTCGGTCGTGTGGTTTAACTTTACTAAATGAGCAAAAAAGGTCTAACCTCTTAAGAAGTTACAAATTAATAATACAAGTGATCTAACATTCGTTAGTATCTATCATGGTTACTATGTAATCATGTTTTACTTATCTACCACCTGCTTTGGCTGTACCTTACAAAATTCAGCTCAGTGGTATAAAAGACATTCCTTTTTTTCTACATCTTGGTTTAAAGAGTTAAATACGAGGGGCTCTCTCTCTCGTTTCTGCATTTAGTAGATTTTCAAAACCTTTTGATAATTGTTCGATTTCCATTTGGTTTCACCTGACTCCTTCTCTGTGGTGTTGTCTGGGACTAATTTAAGGCCCTTATCAGTTACGTCGAGCTTATCAATTGCTTTTGGGTGTGAGAACATTCCACATAAGGGGTAATCACCATGAAGAGGGCGACAGTTAGTAATAACATCGGCCCCTGAAGCATATTACATTCAGAAGTGCACTAATTACCCTCTGATTTCATACTCTATGCCTTTGCAAACTTATCCCTTACATGAACATGACTGCAATCAGGGACTTCAGGGCTGAGCTGAGTACATCCCCCCCCCCCCCCAACGCATTTTCTTCTAAGTTTCCTTGAACATTTACCAAAAGGAAAGATATGATATATTCCCAAGTTTCTGGCATCCTTAGATACGGGGAGTTCCTTATCTGTTGCCAATAAACAGGAGGGCCCAGGCGATTGTAGGATCGGCCCCTTAGATAAACATGACTTTTTCCATTCAACATTCGCCGTCTTTCCTTAAGCTTTTCTTTTGTTGAACACCATCTAATGAGCACCATTCCTAATATCTCATTTCTCTCATGGACCGAACTAGCAAATGATTTATTAACTTTTCTTTTTAATCTAAAACAACTGTCATCAACGGATCCACTGACATGGATCACTATGTTACTCCAAACATGCCAGTTGCAGGCTTCGCGGACCTTAAATATCCAATTTTTGAATTCAATTGGTATCTGTTCTGTCTCCAACTCCACAAACTTTATGGTCTTCCTATCACGAGTCTATGTCAAGGCCGGGCCTTAATTGAACTGTGGAGGGGTTAATAAAAGGAAAAGAGACAAAGGAAAGTTTACACATTTTGGAAGCATTGAAAATACTGTCCTTTAATGAGTAGCAAGTCACAGTTATTGGAAAAGACATGGGAGGGTAGAGAGTTCCGAAGCTTCAAGGTGCAGTAGGGAGAGAAATAGTTATCAAAACGGCCCACACTTGATTTGTTAAAGGCCACACAGTAATCATGGCACATCTTCCCAAACATTGTGTAGTCTAGCAACTGGTAAGGGGCACACAAGCAGCCAGTTCTCAAGAGCAAAAACTAAAATAATTCCTACAGAATTTGGGAAAGTGAACCAAAATTGTCGCATACGGAAAGTGGGTCAAGTGCTGAAGTTAGCCTTGGGGAGTTGATAAGTCGGACTGCTTTCGACTCTTTCTAGTGAGGTGGCAGAGCTCGAATCACCCCAGATGAAAGAGCAGTACTCCACACTAGGTCGAATCAATCATTTGTATACTCAGATCAATTGTTCAGAAGAAATTTGGACATTTAAACAGGAATCCCACTTTCTTCGAGGCAGACTTAGCTGTTTGCATTATGTGGAATTTTCAAGACGAGTGGATGTTACAGTAATACTAAGTATGCTTATCGAATTAAGAGGTGGAATTACAAAACTGTCAAAGGAATTTTTGTAGGATATATATATATATATGTGTGTGTGTGTGTGTGTGTGTAGATATGTATATGTATGTTTGTGCATGTATGTATATGATTGGCTGGGTCTTCGTCTGTTTCCTAGTGCTAGCTCGCTGACACGGGAAACGGCGATCTATGACTAATATATGTATATTTATATATTCTCTACAGCCTTGGCAGTGCAAAAACTATCCTCCAGAGCTCTTGATGGTTACTGACCAACCAAGTTGAACAAAAAATCTGGGTGAAGGATGTGAAACCATCGAGTAACTAGTTGTCAAGACACTTTGTGTTAGGTAGGAATGCAAGTTTGCTGTTAGGTTTTCACTGATGATATTGTTTAGAGTTTGGATTCATTGTATGGCCTATGATTGTGAATGGCTTTGGACAAGCACAGTTCTTTGCTTCAAGAGGACTGGTACATTTTGGAAAAAGTTTGGGTTGCACTGCTGTTTATGACCTTGTATGTACTGCTTGCTGGTTTGGTTAGTGGTGTTCATGAGGTATGAGAAAGCACAGTGTGGGGATTGGAAGTAATCTAGAATGAAAACCTGAAGCTTGGATTTGACATACTGAGTGAATGCTGGCCACTCTGCTTTCCTTTAGTTTTTCATTTTGTGGCTGTGTGGGTTTGCTGAAGTGTTATCTGAATGGGCAAGTGGTACGAGGAGAGTTTGTGTCACATGTAAAAGCTAACATATGACGAGATTGGCTGCTGGAGGTGGTAGGTTGGGAGTTTGGTTGAATAGGTTGATAGTGAATAAATGCAGTTGGCTTATGGATAGTTCACGCTAGGGGTCTTAGGTATCAGCAATGATCCGTGAAGGACATTTTACTTGAAACTCTACATTATTACATGTCTTGGTGTGTTAGGCAGGTTCTGTGTTTGGTTATGTAACTAGAATGGTAGATATTGACTGTAGGAGTGTTTTGTGTGAAGTGTTGTGTAGCTCTATTTCTATAGAGTGGTCATACTTTCAGATGTTTTGTGCAACGTCTGTGAATGGGATGTTGTGGTGTATAACTGTTACGAGTCCTTCATGTCCCTGTTATCTCTTATTTTCATGATGTGTAGTTAATAGATATGGAGGGTGGATATGGGTGTAAGTCTCAATTCTTGGATGAGTGATATGCCAAGGTTGTGTTCTTGGAGTAGGCCGAGTGCTTCTCTGTGGTTTTGATGGTAATACATACACTCAAGACACATAATAAGAATCCTCTTTAAAAGCATTTTGCTGCTGTCTCAACAGTATGATGAGATTAACCTTTCATATCCAACTTTTCTAATTCATAGAGTTTAATTTCCAATTAATCCCTTTTGCAATTAAAGTACACCAGGGCACTGAGTTGCAGGCTGTCATTTTGTGGTCTTGAAATTTTAGAATAGGGATAGGGGAGAAATACTTCCCAAGTATTCCCTGCGTGCTGTAGAAGGCGACTAAAAGGGGAGGGAGCGGGGGGCTGGAAATCCTCCCCTCATTTTTAATTTTCCAAAAGAAGTAACAGAGAAGTGGGCCAAGTGAGGATTTTCCTTATAGGCTCAGTCCTCTATTCTTCATGCTACCTCGCTAACACGGGAAATGGTGAATAGTATGGGGAAAAAAAAAAGTACACCATATTGACTTATGATACCAAGGCTTCAGCCTGGAAAAAAAAAGAAAGAATGAATTTACACCTTTATCTTTTCTATGTCTGTAAGACTACGTTTCTTCTCATGACAAAGCTTGTCATTAGATGTGACTGCTAGAGTGGATGAAAGAGAATGAGGCAATTTTTTCTGTTCCTGGTACTACCTCCCTAACAAGGGAAATAGCAGGTATGTGTACTTGATATGCATATTCTAAAGATGTCACAGCAAAATGCCATTCAGTTTGCATCCACCAGATGGCAAAATTTGTTTGTGTTCCCTGGCAACTCATTATCTGCTACACCTATAGTAAGAGTAGACATTTCAACATGTGCGGGAAGAATATTTTACAATGTTCATGGAAGTACTTGACATAAGGCTATCACTACTTTTGAGGTTAAATCAGAGGTGTTTAGGAGCTCCAATACACATCTGAAAATTGTGGTTGCAGCCAAGTCTGTGGGGTCTTGCTTACTCTGTTATCTTCATATTTTTGATATAGTGAATAATCTAATAATTATGATGAAATAAGTAAGGATATCTCAAATAATCTAAGTACTTATCATGCACATTCTAATGATGCTGCAAAGAACTGTTCAATCTGTATCTCACTGGCTGTCAGTTGGCTTATTCTGATATTCTCTAAATGGCCTGAACTCCTCCATCAGTTGAAACAAATGCTGGATAAGGCAATTCAGAAGCCCATATTCCACTCCACAACCACCTGAAGCTCTCTCACCACATTTTTCAGCAAGTCTGCAACATAGCAAAAATTGTTGAATCAGTTAATTCAAGGGGTTATGCACATATCTCTCTTCCTTCCAGTAACCTTCAGTCCATCCCATTCCACTCCAGCATCACCTAAAGCCCTCATCACTATGATTTAGAAAATTACCTTTTAGGTGAATATTAATTAAATTTCATCTAAATCACATGGCAGAGAACAGAACTGTACATGGGGAAATAAACTAAGTTGCTTCAGGTACTGTATAGTCCATCCAGAAGGGTTACTCTAGGAAAATATTTGGTCAAGAATCTAACCCCCCTACATTACAAGGTTTCAACAGCTAGACCTATTGGGAGTTAATTTAAAAACTGGATGTCACAGAATGTAACATGTAACGTAACAATCAACTCATGAATGAGAAATAATAAACAGGTAAGAAGCTAATGGGCATCAGTTTCAGAACCAAAATCTTTTCTTCTTGCAATAGTAGTTAACCACATTGAGGATGCAAATACAGTATCTTCTTCAACACAAACTCTGATATCTGGCACTCCAAAAACCTGTTCCACCCTAAAACCAGCTTTTTTCAAAATACTACACTCAAAATTGATTAATTATGGGCATTCCACCTGGTTCTCAGCAAGACCACTTCAACTGTACTGCACTCTGGTCCCTTATATTTTCAGTCTCTCATTATTTCTGACAGTTCTGGTTTTGTGTGACATATTATCCTGTCCATGATGCACCCTTTAAATGTCTTTCAAATAGCCTCCAAACATCCCTCAACAGTGACTCGCTTAGCTTTCCAAAGTCTTGTAAGCACTAGAGCCTTAAGGTGCTGGATTTGTGAAGTTCTACTACAGCACTGTAATCCATAACATGGCAAGTACTATGTGAGGTAATGTGAAAGGAAATAAAAACTAAGACGTTTAATTAAATACATGAGAACAGTTTATGTAACTGGCTACAATCATTCACAATATTCTAATTATTACACTCCTCTAAGCTTATTTCTATACATACAAACACAAAAGCCTATGACCATTCCATAATTTCATGTGGCACCATTCATTATGACAAATACTATTTCGGGCTTTGTGAAATGTGTTTAGGTAGTTTCTGTTAAGGCAGAGCCAGTGTTGACTGGCATCACTGGACAAGGCAATGCTGTGCAATGCAAACTTCCTTTCGAGTTGTTAATTTGCCTGTAAACCGTAAACCACTGTCACCCTTACACTGTAACTGTGATTCCAGGACTATGCCAGCAGTGCAATGTCCAGGTACTAATGGCTTCCATAAATACTGGTTAAATACAATACATATTGCAGATGCCAGTTTCATATAGTAAGAAGATTAAAAAAATATATAGTAAACAATTTATGTGCAATTGCTTTACAGGGCAACAGAAGCCCACTTGCATACAACAGTTGGAAAACCACCTTCTTAAGAGTTATTACTGTAAAATATACTAACTTTTGCCCCTTGTGTTATTCCATAGAAAAAAAAAAAGGCAATACAATCTGCCTAACAGTTCTGGGGATTTCAATAAACAAAATACAAAGGAAAACAGTAAGCAAAGAGGACACCATCAACATGAAAAGATTTGAGCGCTGAGACATAACCTGACTGGAATGTATTTTTTGATAAGGATCACTTTTTGACTGATTCAATTTCATTTTAATATTTTCAGTTGATTAAAAGATATAATAATTGAAGTAGAAACTGTGATATACAAGAAAATCTTTGCAATTATCTATGAATAAGTGCTCTAGAATTTATTGAGTGTACTAAGAATGTCATATGCAAAAGCAAAGCCAACACAAAAAGATATTAGATTTTGTGCAGTGACCCTGGTGTACAAAGGAGATACTGCAGCTATCCTGCCACACAGATAAGAGTATATACATGGGTAAGTGAACATAGAATATTAGAAAGTTGCAAATGACAACTGAAATAGTTAGTTGTTAAAAAAGGTTATGATTCAATATAATAATCTTTAAAATCACAGACATAAAAGCCACTGAAAAAAATACATAGCTGGTATGCAATCTAATAATTCTATTTAACTTGTAACATCTAGCAAATATAAATTTTTGAAAAAAAAAGGAATGGAAAATATCCAATTACATTCCTTATTAATCTGTATATAAGGAATGGAAAATATTCCAATTACATTCCTTATTTATCTGTACATACATCATAAATTATCTTAACATAAGTAAACTGGCAAAACTACAATCTAAAAGATATATGATAAAGTTTTCTTTATTAACTGTTTGTGGCATAATGCTAAATTTTATCAAAACTGGTTATAAGCCTTAATGCTTATAACCAATCTCAACAGTGAACTCCACAGTGTACTCCAAACTCATGGTGAACATGGGATGCCAACTAGAAATGCTGATGCATTAATTAAAAAGAATGCAATTGTTTACCTGCACAGGGATTAACCCTGAGATTATTTCCAGAAAAGTAAAAAGGGTAGCACCCTTCATAGTCACTTATCTTTACAAAATCTTCTTAGACTCAAGATGAAAAGGTCTCGTTTATGCCTTTTCCCACTTCTCGTAAGGTGACAACTTTACTTAGGAGATATGTTAGCTTGATTCATGATCTCTAATGTGAACAAGGTCTTGACATTATAGCAAATAGAGTTCAGCTAACCCTTCCTAGCTGTGGGAACAAGTCCATGTCTCTTGAGTTGAGAATGTGGAGTGCCATCTCTGCACTATGATGCCCTCTGCAGTAGAATAACCTGCATAATATAAAACTACCTCCTCTTTTCTGAAAGTAGTTCTTACAAAGTTACTGCAATCCTACATATGTTATCTCTACACAAATCCAAAGGAAAAAAAATCCTTTTGGTGTATATAAAATAGCTAAAGTATTTCTATGTTAAATATTAAGGTCTGTGTAATACATGTATTTCATAGAGAAAGTGCTAAAAAACGAGGAAAAAAAATATCCTCATTCACCAGCATTCCAATCTACCATCAAATGGCCACCTTATACATTTGTTAAGGCCATCAGTACAGGGTCTTCATTTTATACAGACAACAGTACAAGTTTACATCTGTTTCTATTGGAACCATTAGCTTTTATAACACTATAAGTTTACATTCTATCAGTTGTTGGTACCATTAGCTTAAGTGAAAAGAGGTAAACCAGAATAAATCCTACACTTTGGATCAAACAGCTGATTTTGGATTTCCAAGAGGTAGAGAATGATACTGTGAGAAATTATATAAAAAAATATAAGCATCTAAAAATAATAATATTAAAAAAAAGCTGGGCTCATAAATGATGACTGTATTTCATACGCTTCGTTCAAACATCATGAACAGCAAGCAATAATCTCGGTCATCCCTTATATAGACAAAAATGAAACAAGTCTACATGCAACTGGGTATCAAACACTATTTTCTGATTTACTTGGAAGAAGTATGCTCCAATAAACCACAACAACCTCTACTTTCATCAAGTGGGAAGCATCACAAGAAATCATTGTTCCAGTACAGTACATTTGCGAAATTCAATGCTGTATTGTACGCAGCCCCTTTATCACCCAATAAAGATGGTGACAAATTTCCATTAATATCATCATTAATATCTTCAAGTTATTACACAAAACAAAATAATAATAACCACCACAAATAAATAAATATAAACATAAATATCTACAAATAATAACACAAAAAAAAATAAAAATACACACACAAAATAAATATATATATATATATATATATATATATATATATATGAAAATATCTCTTCACATGTAACCCTTTCTTTCAATAACACATGTACTTAAAGCTTTGCATTGACTTGTAAAAACAATGAGGAAATTACCCAAGATGCCCTATTCTATAATCATCGCAGTGTTTTCCCAGTTGCACTACAATTTCAATGGCATTGTCTTAACTTTCATGAGAAAAAAAGTCAAGCACTGGCATAAAAAAGTTATGGCATGTATCAAATGTCTGTGGGGAGATTTTGCTTGAAAAATCACTTAAAGAGGAACATTAAAGCTATGATCACTGGTCATAAATCTTAAACTACAATTTTCTTAAATCTATATTCAAACACATATTCATTTACCATGTCCCTTGTACAACAAAACTAATTCCCTAAACACAAGCATGTTCATACACCATTCATCCCTTTCTCACTTACCAATTCATTACTTCTTTGGTTTCTTATAACTCCTGAACCTTCTTGTTGCTTTCTCATTCTTGTTTCATACATTCTTTCATTACTTGCATGATTTCACATTTCCACCTGGTCATCTACACAATAATGAAAACCACAAAACAATATATCATTAGTGTGTGGGGTACTAAACAGTAATGAAAAGAGGAAAATCTCTACACCTTGTTCATCTTTAACAGTCAACTACATTCCCATTTCAGTTTGCAGCATTTCATTCTTAACCAACTGCTAGAGGTCTCCCACCCAAGATCTGACTCTCCATGACCTTAAAATCACAGTACTATACTACTGATGTCGAACATCTGAATGCATACAAATTAACTGCATGAGCAAAGTGAAATCAAAGAAATAACTTCTGTGCATATGAAAATCATGTCTGTTTCTTAACATACATGTAATCAAAGACACTCCATGTTTCATGGGAAGAATGTACTCTAAAAAGAAAATCACTACAATATAAATATACAATCAGAGGTTGTATATATATTTATACATATAGCTTTCTTGATATCTTTTTCTAAACTTTTTTGGCTGTTCCTGCCCCCTTGAAATAAATGAGGAAAATTCATTACAGAAAGGAAAAGATATACAAAAGATTCCATGTATAAATGCAAGCAAGTTTACATGAACTCATACACAATATATGCACACAAACATAAATATGTAATTTGAAACACACAAACACTGTCTAACCACCTGCTATTAGAAGCTAAGAAAAAGCAAGAAATTGACAATACGGAGCTTATAATGATAATCAAGTTCAGATGGATTTATTCAGCAGGAAAATTGTTTTAATGTGATTTCAACTCTGCACAAACTGACTGGCAAACCTGCAAAGTCATGGTGAGGGGAGTGATGGAAATCTAAAAAGGCCATGCAGGATGTGAGGTGTGAATAAGATTCAATAAAAGGGAAAGGGTTAAAGGTAGAAATTATTACTACCTGGTGAAGCCAAGGATTTATGGGAACAGAAAGTACTATAAGATGGGAATGACTTTGCATGAAAGGTAAAAGTAAAAATAGCGTATGGGTGAATATAAATCAATTAGCTTTTTGAATTGTAAAAGGATGGCTAAGATATGGACATGAACCAACAGATAATCTAAAAAAGGAAATAAATGATGCTTTCAAATAAGTTCAGCTGAAGTGAGCAACTCACAAGAATGAGGATGGAATCAACATTATATTGGATGAGTAAAAGTTGAGGTGAACAGGGAAATTAGTGTTATGGGTAGGCAGAATATGTGGAAGAAATGTACATGGACCTGAGCACACATCACAAATTGTTACAAACAACTTACTCTGGGATTTACTATTTCTTGCATAGGACATGAAGCTGATGGTAGGTGTGGAGTTTTCTCTGATTAAATGAAAATAGAAAGCGAGATGAAAAAGTGTTGAGAAAATTGAAGATGTTTCATTAGAAAATTGCTTTATTTAATAAATAAAGTAAAAGACACAATATTTGACTAACTGAGCAAAGTGGAAAGTATAACGAGACAGATCAGACAAGGAGGAGGTAAGATAACTATCATAAGTATCACATGCAGGCCAACATAACTTCTTGTACTTGGCATACACAAGTGAGTGAGTGAAATTATTCTAGGACAACATTGTTTACAAATCTGAAAACTTGTGTCAGATAAAGGGAAGGAGTATAGGAAAGTGAGAATGTGAGGATGGTAATCAAGAAGAAACATGTTTAACAAGCACTGTTTCAAATGGGAAAAATTGAGACTAAATAATAAATAGAAAAGAAAAATATCATACATGACAGCTAGAGACTGAGTGTGAAAGAATGTGGCTTTGCTGTCTTTTCCTAGTGCTACCTCGCGCTCATGTGGGGGGAGGGGTTGTCATTACATGTGTGGCGGGGTGGCGACGGGAATGAATAAGGGCATACAGTATGAATTATGTACATGTGTATATATGTATATGTCTGTGTGTGTATATATATGTATACGTTGAGATGTATAGGTATGTATATTTGCGTGTGTGGACGTGTATGTATGTACATGTGTATGTGGGTGGGTTGGGCCATTCTTTCGTCTGTTTCTTTGTGCTACCTCGCTAGCGCGGGAGATAGCGACAAAGGAAAATAAAATATAAAAATAATCTAATTTATTTGTTTTCCTTTGTATATAGCTGTGTGTCTGTTTTTTCATGTCTATGTGTATATTCTTGTGCATTCTGATATTGTATGCAGTTGTATATGTGTTGTATATGTATGTTTTTGTAGTTTTTTCATAACATGCATATATGAGAAAATATTTTTCTGTCATTCTTATTTTTCTTTTCTTCTTATAGGAAAGTCATCTGAGATGAACTGCACAGTCCAAAGGCCAAAAGAGGTTACTCTAATTTCTCTGGAATACAGTAATCTTAAATTATTTGAAGAAAAAGATATATTAATTGCATTTCACCTTCATTAAAAATTAGAGTATATTCAGTGTCTACAAAAAAACCTGGGCTGCCTTCACCCTACATTTCCAAGGTGACTCATACTTACATTTTAGTACTTACAGTTTTGTCTCCTTTGGCCTTGATTACCATCTGCAGATATATAGGCATGGAACTGGCAAGGTTTCAGATGTATTCTAGGTCCATCTTTTGTGTCTATAGGGTCCTGATCTCCTAAGTGAGGTGTTGCAGGAAGCCGCCAACTGACTGTGTGCAGGGTGCCTACTGTGCCTAGATATTTCACATGAACCCCCATTCTCTTACTCCCAGTTGAGAATTTAGGCTTCCTCTGACTTAGAAAGGTAACAGCCAATTATCTTGAAGCACAGGTAGAAGAAATACAGCACCCAGAAGTGAAATTCTCAGAGGCAGCCAGGAATAATAAAGAAAGAACATCCTTCCCTAAAGATAGCCTGAGGCACTCTGAGGCAGTTGCTCACACCATTAGAAACACTAGTCCCAGTAACCAGATGTATGAAGATTTCACCTTGAGAGCATCATGTGCTTGTACCCTAAACAAACTTTAGCCATGTATTGCCTTTGAAAATATCTGGAGGACACACACTGTCTTTGATGAAACTACAGATTTTTGTCTCCTCGTGTTACATTAGTGATGAAAAATACAGCAAACATGATGAGTCTTCTGTGACATCATAAACACTACATCTCTCTCTCCTGCACATTAACCATAGGTCTTTGCATTTATAGTATCATAAAAATTTCTGTACTGTGCTGCTTAAACACTAAGTCTGTCCAATGAATATATAATAAAAAAATTATTCAATCATCCACAGAAACTCACCATGTTTTCCTCTGTGAATATCCACATATGAACATAGATGGGGGTGGTTGATGAGGTGCAAGGCTCGAGCTCGACCATAGATTCGTATTGAGTTTGGTGTTAGTGGCAAACCATTGCTACCACATGACTCACTAGGGTGAGCAGAGGCAAAGAAGGTGGATGCACCCAGGTGTGCCAGACCCAGCTTTGGATTTGCTGGATACATCTTAACTACTTATTTTCAGGAATGAGACAATCTGTGGAAAAAAAATCACGTACAGTGCGTGAACAAGGTCTTTAGCAAAATGGGAATTCACTGGTGAATACATTTCATTAATTACATTAATTAAAATACAATGCAGAGATGAAACCTTCATTAAAAAGAGTTAAATAATGAATTTCTTGGATATTCTAATTATATCTTCACTTTAATACACAGGAAATATGTAAAATGCACTGCATGCAAGAAGACTGCATGATAAGAGTCCTTGTCCCAGGTCATGTGTATGAATGTGAATATTTACTTTTCCTTTAGCACATATGAGAAACAATTAAGATCAGTGAAGATGGATAACAAGTGTAGTTCAGCAGGAATAAGGAAAACAGGAAAGAAAGGAGAAATTAGAGAGATATGTGGTGTGATGAATCTGTTATACTTATCATCTTCAAATACTTATATTCAAATACTTATTATGCTTATGTATGTAAAATGATATAACCATATAAGAAATACAGATGATGATAGAAAGGTTTAGAAGTTCTAAGAGAGCAGTCAAAAGTATGAGATGAGGTGGACCACAAAAAATAAGCTTTGAGCTTCAGAAGAGCATGTTTTTAAACTAAAAACCTCAGTAACCTTTCACCCATGGAGTTTTCCTATAGCTGATGTAGTCATGTAGCTAACACTGGCATCTTCAGCAAGCATGGAAAAAAGGAAAAAGAAAAAGTGCCTTGCTTTAAGCATATAATTTTTCTTTTTTATGTATCCTGAAGCTGGAGTGACAAAATTACTTAAATACACCAACTAATGCTGTACCATGCACCCTATCCAAGATATCACATTTCTGAATTCACCATTCAGCTCTCTGTACCACCTGTCTCAAACCCTTGGAGTTCACCTTAAGGTGACTGACTCTCTTCAAGGGATTGTAGTGGGGGCATGTAGGGGTGACAGGAAAATGAGGATTCTAAAACAGTGAGTTTTGAAAAATGAAAAACTGTTTCTCTCTAGGACAATGACCAAAGAGGAATCAGAGAACTCTAAACCCTTACCTTGCAGTGAAATAATGCCTCTCCTATCCCTTGCTAATCCCTCATTTAGCATTTGCAGCCTACAGCTCAATTTGGATATACCCCTCTAACAATCAGGTACCTCCACTTGGCAATGATTTCATTGTTCTGCTAGTCTTTACCGGCTACTTAGCAGCCACAAGTACTCAACACATTCACAAAGATTCTCCCAATAAATGTACAATCCTGCCTCAACATGCTTGGTACTCAGTTCTTAGCTATGGCACTAGATCCCCCCCACCCCCCATCCAATTCACTCCATAGCTAGTCAACAACCACAGATAAAAGCCTAAACCTGCCTTACATTTCAGTAACTTCCACTCTCAGATCCCTTGCTCTCAGCGAACGTAATACTAATAAAACAGAATAAATTAAAATTACCCGTGAAGCACCAAACAACAGCCCTCTTTACTCAGTCTTCAACATCACTCCACAAGACATACATCCAAGTGAAAACACACTCCCAAAACAAAGGTCACTTTCTTTTCTATGTTCTGGATGTCAACAATCCTTGTATTACTATAAACACTGATTCCTGACATCCCAATACCCTTCATGCCCAGGATGCAAAAACCACAATGAAGATACTGAACACTTACGCCTCAAATGTGCCACTCTCTTCCTACATAGATACACCCACAACATCAAGACAAAAGAGTTAATCATTCAGAAGATCGCCACTTAATAAACAACTGTCAGTATGGTTTTTGATGAAAACGTTGATGCTTGACATATCTGCTTAATTTCTTTTGTGATAATCAACATGTTTCATAAAATGAAGCAGGTAATTTCACCTATCTAGATATTCAGAAAGCAATCAATAAGGTTCAGCTTGACAATGACTATGAAAAATTTTTACATGGTATAGGTAAGGTTGTGACTATTCTTTCTGCCTCATCCACACATGGACTACTAACATTCTGTTCATAAACATACAATCTCTCCTTGTCATACATAACACTTGACAACACTTAACTCACGCAGCTCATCCTTCATAAATCTAGAATTTTCCATGGTAAGCAATATTTGCTTGCCCTGCCTTTTGGCAAAATGGTGAGAACAATAGACAGAAGTAGTAGGTAGGACATTTAGGCAGGAACATTAGGTAGAAACATGTGGTGAAAGTGTGGAAGTAAAAGGTAGGAACTTTAGGAAGGAGCATTAGGTAAATGTAGTCAGTAGGAACATTAGGTAGGAGCCTCTGCAAACGATGCATTAGAGTTGCACTCTGCCAGTGGCCTGTTAAGGGTGAGGCACTAATGGATAAGAAGTGGTACTTGAGTTCACTAACAATGGAGATCCTATTGCCATGGTCAACCCCTTGAGGGAAATCCATCTGGGAACAGGAATCAGAGATATAGAGGAACAGGAATCAGAGATATAGATAGATGCCTACTTTTCCAGTACTGTTTTACATCTTTTCTCAGGAATCTTTTTTTATGACTGGCTTGAAATTATGTCTTCTCATTGTGGTATTGTTCTTGTGTGTTCCTGAAATTTAATAAAGTAGCAGCAATAAAAACAATAGAATGTTAGTCAACCACTTACAGCATAACAGATACATAGTGGCTTATTTTCATCATTTGTGTAACAGCTATACGGATTACATGGATAACACAGCTTTGAGTGCTGATGTTATTAAGAAAAGGCTTTTCCATCTAGCTGTATTTTTTTGCAGCATATATATGCTAACTGTTGCATCCCTTGGAGGTATACTACCCATTTTATCAATGATGTGATAACCATCCTCTAGGATCAGGCTGTAATTGAAACAGCATAGCTCTTGCTGATAATACTCAGCTGCTGGCTTGGTATTTTTCATTTAAGTTTTCACCATCCATTTTTTATACAATTTTAGGTATATAGGAATCTGTCAATTTTGGAAAACTTATTATGAATAAATGATCATAAAGTATCTCTTCGTCACACATGACAACACTTAACTAACACAGTCTATTATTTGTAACAACAGATTTTCCTCTGGTGAGCATTATATGTTGGCCCAGTCTTTTGGCAAAATGGTAGGAGCAATAGATAGTAGTACGTAGGAACATTAAGGAAAGAGCATTAGGTAGAGGTAGTAGGAAGGAATATTAGACAGGAGTATTAAGTAGAAGCTGTCAGTAGGAGCATTAGGTAGGAACTTCTGCAAACGCTATGCTAGACTTGCCGTATGCCAGTGGCCTGATAAAGGTGAGGCACTAAAGGCTAAGAAGTGGCATGAGAGTTCACTAGTAATGGAGACTCTATTGCCATGGCCACCCCCATGAGGGAGTTCTAGAAAGGAACAGGCATCAGAGATACAGACAGAAAGATAGATAGATAGATAGGTAGATGTACTTTGGTGGTTAAAAAATTGGATGACTAACCAGCCATACACAAAGAGCGAGGACTATTGGTAAAGCCTCACAATGGTTGGGAGTAACAAGTAATGTGCCACACAGATTAGTCATGGAGCCAATTTTTTTTCTCACACATACATTAATGATGCTGCGATGGCCTTATTGGGTGATATGAATGTGAAAGTGGGATGTGATGAAATTGTTAAGATAATTGGTATATGGGGAGTGCCTGGAGTAAATGAGAATGGAAGTTATCTTGATGATATTTGTGCTGAAAAGGGTTCACTCCATGCAAACATCTTTTTTCAGCACAAAATAATCGACAGATATACATGGATGAGGAACGATGGAAGAGAAGAGCAAAAGGCTTTGACTGACTATGTGGCAGTGGAAGAAAGACTTGAGAAAGGCCATGTGAGAGGATTCTTTGGAGACTTTGACAATATTGCAATTCTTGTTGGGATGAGGATCAGGGAGAAGTGAGGGTATGGTGTACGGAAGAATGGAGAGTTAAAAGTGATGGCAAATGAGATGAATCAGAAAAATGCTGGAAGGAGTATGAAAGAAAGGTAACAGAGAGCTTAGACGGAAGTGCAGTGAATGTAGGGATGTAGTCACATGTGAATGAGATGTTTAAAATGTTTATAGAAATACTAAAAAAGGTTGTAGAATTAGTAGTTGGATACAAGGTTGTGAGATATAGGAATAAAAAGGGCAACAATGAGCAGTGACAGAAGAGATTAGAAATACTTTGGAAATGCTGTGGAAGGGAAGAAAAAGGCATATGGTAGATTGCCTGACTGGAATGTACCAGTGGAAGTTCAGCAAAGGAGGAGGGAAGGATATAAAATATGCAAACAGAAAGTTAAGAAACTGATAAAGGAAAGCAAAGAAAGAAATAAAGATATTGGAAGAAAGTTAAGTGAAAAGTTTCGGGATAAGAAACTATACTGGAAGGAGTTGAAAAAGGAAAGCAGTGGATGTAAGAGTGGAAATGTTAATGTAAGGAGTAAGGATGGGGAGTTACAGGATCAAAAGGAGGAAGTGAAGAGAAGAACTGATGAATGCTGGAGAAGGGGAGGCAGCAGTTATTACGTGCATGGGTATGGAAGATGGAAGGAAGAGGATACAGGTGCAAGGGCCTATAGCAAAAATGAAGGTACGAAGGGCAATAATGAGGCTGAATGTAGGAAAGGCACCTGGAGTGGATGGGGTTATGGCTGAAATGCTGAAGTATGGAGGAGAAAGTCTGATAGATTGGATGCATGATATATAATTCAGCGCTGAAACAGAAAGTTGTGGCTAAGGATTGGGTGAAAGCTATAATTGTTCATTTATTCCAAGGAAAAGGTGCTAAGGATGTATGCAGCAATTATAGAGGAATAAGTCTGTTAAGTATACCAGGAAATGTGTAAACAAAAATGTTAATTGATATAGTAATGGATGTGGCTGAATGCAGAATAAGAGAAGAGCAAAGGGGTTTTAAGAAAAGTAGGGGATGTGTGGATCAGATTTTTGTGGTAAAGATGACCATGGGAAAGTATTTAGGGATAGGTAAGAAGTTGGATGCAGCTTTTATGCATCTGGAGAAAGTGTATGACGGAGTTATGTGGAATGCTTTATGGGATGTGTTAAGGATATATGGTGTAGGGGAAAATGTTGGATGGTGTGAAAGCCTTCAACAGACACTCAAATGGACGTGTAAGAGCAAATGGAAAGTTGGGTAAAATCTTGGGATACATGTAGGTGTGAGGCAGGGGTAAGTAATGTCATCTTGGCTTTTTAATATATACGAGCTAGGAGTGATAAGAGAGATGAAAGCAAAAGTCAGTTTGGAAAAAGGGTGCAGAGATGGAGTGTGGTGGTGAGATATGGTGAAAAGTAGCAAGCCTGTTTGCGGATGATACTGTGATGTTTACTGAGAGTGAAGAGGAGTTCCAGAAGGTTGTAAGTATGTTTTATGTATGCAAGCATAGGCAACTGAAAGTAAATGCAAGTAAAAGTAAAGAAATAGTGTTTGAAAGAAAACAGTGAAAGTATAGATTTTGTAAATCCATAAAGAATGAATGAAGAAAGTGTACTCAATTGTGCTTTGGATATGGGGTGGAGGAGAAAGAGTGGAAAAAGAGAAAGAATTGAAGTATTTAGGAGCTGTCATGGGTAACTTTGGTGATATGGGAGGAGAGATAAGGGAGAGAGGCAGTACAGGGTAGAAAGTCACTAGGTTTCTTAATAGAATAATGAAGAGTAGAGGTGTAAGTATGGAAAAGAAGGGAGGATTAAGGGGCAGCACAGCCCTCCTAACCCTAACCTATGCAGCCAAAACATGGACATTGAATGAGTCACAGTAGTCAAGAATCCAGGCTGTGGAAATGAACTATTTGAGGAGACCATGTTGTGTGACTAGACTGAATGAAGAAAGAAATGAAGGGGTGTATGTGGGATGTGGTATGACAGGAAATGCAAAGGGAATGAATTGTGAAGTGGTAGAATGGGTGAAATGTAATACTTTTAGGTGGTTTGAACATCTGGGAAGAATGCAAGACTGGGTGGTTACAAGAGGAGTATATGATAGTACAATCAAAGAGGATGGTGTGAGAGGAAGACCACCTATGACATAGGCAAATAGGTTGGAGGACCGGAGGGAGAGAAATGGTGGAAGAATACATGGAATAATGTATGCAAGAGGCATGTAAGGACATGGACAATCTTTTGCTGTGGCTACCCTTTGATGGAAGTTCCCAGAGGAATGTGTCAAAGCTATAGACAGATAGATAGATAGATAGATAGATAGATAGATAGATAGATAGATAGATATATAGATAGATATATGAGGTATCAAAACTGAAAGATAAATTAGGCTGACAAATAAATCTAAAAAACTTGGCTGGAAAATAACTCTCACAAAAGAGAGTGAACATCTATATTATTACTATTATACTTGATCATTGTTTTCTGCATCAACCAGCTATCGCCAGGGAACTGACGAAGAGA
>JAUUDZ010421998.1:0-14291 GCA_032361705.1 Panulirus versicolor | reverse complement strand
GTTTGTACAGGTCATCAGGTGAGTGTTGGTACAGGTCATCAGGTGGGTGTTGGTATAGGTCATCAGGTGAGTGTTGGTACATGTCATCAGGTGAGTGTTGGTACAGGTTGTCAAGTGAGTATTGGTAAAGGTCATCAGGTGAGTGCTGGTACTGGTCAACAGGTGGGTGTTGGTATAGGTCATTAGGTGAGTCTTGTTACAGGTCATTACAAGAGTGTTGGTACAGGTCTCAAGGTAAGTGTTGGTACAGGTCATCACGTGAATGTTTGTAGAGGTCATCTAGTGGGTGTTGGTACAGTTCATCAGGTGAGTGTTGGTACAGGTCATCAAGTGAGTTTTGGTACAGGTCATCAGGTGAGTGTTGGTACAGGTCATCAAGTGAGTGTCGGTACTGGTCATCAGGTGAGTGTTGGTACAGGTCATCAGGAGAGTGTTGGTACAGATCATCAGGTGAGTGTTTGTACAGGTCATCAGGTGAGTGTTGGTACAGGTCATCAGGTGGGTGTTGGTATAGGTCATCAGGTGAGTGTTGGCACAGGTCTTCAGGTGAGTTTTGGTACATGTCATCAGGTGAGTATTGGTAGGGGTCATCAAGTGAGTGTTGGTACAGGTCATCAGGCGGGTGTTGGTACAGTTCATTAGGTGAGTGTTGGTACAGGTCATAAAGTGAGTGTTGGTACAGGTGATCAGGTGAGTGTTTGTACAGGTCATCAGGTGAGTGTCGGTACAGGTCATCAGGTGAGTATTGATACAGGTCATCAGGTAAGTGTTGGTACAGGTCCTCAGGTGAGTCTTGGGACAGGTCATGAGGAGAGTCTTGGTAGTGGTCATCAGGTGAGTCTTGATATACGTTATCAGGTGAGAATTGGTACAGGTCATCAGGTGAGTGTTGGTAATGGTCATTAGGTGAGTGTTGGTACAGGTCATCAGGTGAGTTTTGCTACAGGTCATCAGGTAAATGTTGGTGCAGGTCATCAAATGGGTACTAGTACATGTCGTCAAGTGGGTGTTGGTGCAGCTCATCAACTTTATGTTGGTGCAAGTCATCAGGTGAGTATTTGTACAGGTCATCAGGTGAGTGTTGGTACAGGTCATCAGGTGATTCTTGGTACAGGTCATCAAGTTAGTGTTGGTACAGGTCATCAAGTGAGTGTTGGTACAGGTCAAGTGAGTCCTGGTACAGGTGATCAAGTGGTCGTTGGTAAAGGACAAGTTTGTGTTGGTACAGGTCATCAAGTGAGTTTTGTTAAAGGTCAACAACATGGTGTTGGTACAGATCATCAAATGGGTGTTCGTATAGGTCATCAAGCGGGTCCTGGTACAGGTCATCAAGTGAATGTAGGTACAGGTCATCAAGTCAGTGTTTGTACAGGTCATCAAGTGATTGTTTGTACAGGTCATCAAGTGAGTGTTTGTACAGGTCATCAAGTTAGTGATGGTACAGGTCATGAAGTGAGTATTGGTATTGGTCATCAAGTGCGTTTTGATACAGGTCATCAAGGGGGTGTTGGTACAGGTCAGCAAGTGGATGTTCGTACAGGTGAAGCTGGTGTTGGAACAGGTCATCAAATGAGTGTTGGTATAGGTTATCAAGCGGGTCCTGGTACAGGTCATCAAGTGAGTGTTGGTATAGGCCATCAACTAAGTGTTGTTACAGGTCATCAAGTGAGTGTTGATACAGGTCATCAAGTGAGTGTTGGTCAAGGTCATCAAGTGAGTCTTGGTACAGGTCATCAAGTGGGTGTTGGTACAGGTCATCAAGTGAGTGTTGGTACAGGTCATCAAGTGAATGTTAGTACAGGTCATCAAGTGAGTGTTGGTAAAGGTCATCAAGTCAGTGTTGGTACAAGTCATCAGGTGGGTGTTGGTAAAGATTTTCAAGTGAGTGTTGTTCCAGGTCATCACGTGGGTGTTGGTACAGGTCATCAGGTGAGTGTTGGTACAAGTCATCAAGTGAGTGTTGGTATAGGCCATCACCTAAGTGTTGGTACAGGTCATCAAGTGAGTGTTGATACAGGTCATCAAGTGAGTGTTGGTCCAGGTCATCAAGTGAGTGTTGGTACAGGTCATCAAGTGAGTGTTGGTACAGGTCATCAAGTGAGTGTTGGTAAAGGTCATCAAGTGAGTGTTGGTACAGGTCATCAGGAGGGTGTTGGTACAGATTTTTCAAGTGAGTGTTGTTGCAGGTCATCAGGAGGTTGTTGGTACAGGTCATCAGGTGAGTGTTGGTACAGGTCATCAGGTGAGTATTGGTACAGGTCATCTGGTGAATTTTTATAGGGGTCATCAAGTGAGTGTTGGTAGGGGTCAACATTTGAGTGTTGGTACAGGTCATCAGGTGGGTGTTGGTACAGGTCATCAGTTGAGTGTTGGTACAAGTTGTCAAGTGAGTGTTGGTACAGGTCATCAGATGAGTGCTGGTACAGGTCATCAGGTGATAGTTGCTACAGTTCATCAGGTGGGTGTTGGCATAGGTCATCAGATGAGTGTTGGTACAGGTCGTAAGGTGAGTGTTGGCACAGGTCAGCACGTGAGTGTTGGTAGGGGTCATCAGGTGGGTGTTAGTACAGTTCAGCAGGTGAGTGTTGGTAAAGATCATCAAGTGAGTGTTGGTACAGGTGATCAGGTGAGTGTTGGCACAGGTCATCATATGAGTGCCGGTACAGGTCATCAGGTGAGTATTGGTACAGGTCATTAGGTGAGCGTTGGTACAGGTCATTAGGTGGGTGTTGGTAGAGGTCATCAGGTAATTGTTGGTACAGGTTATCAAATGAGTGTTGGTAAAGATCATCAGGTGAGTGTTGGTAGGGGTCACCAAGTGAGTGTTGGTACAGGTCATCAGGTGGGTGTTGGTACAGTTCATCAGGTGAGTGTTGGTACAGGTCATCAAATGAAAGTTGGTACAAGTGATCAGGTGAGTGTTGGTACAAGTCATCAGGTGAGTACCGGTACAGGTCATCAGGTGAATATTGGTACAGGTCATCAGGTAAGTGTTGGTACAGGTCATAACGTGAGTGTAGGAACAGGTCAACAGGTGAGTGTTGGTACAGGTCATCAGGTGAGTGTTGATATAGGTCATCAGGTGAGTATTGGCACAGGTCATCAGGTGAGTGTTGGTAATGGTCATAGGGTGAGTGTTGGTGCAGGTCATCAGGTGATTGTTGCTACAGATCATCAGGCGAATGTTGGTAAAGGTCATCAATTTGGTCCTCCTAGTACAGGTCATCCAGTGGGTGTTGGTGCAGGTCATCAACTTTGTGTTGGTGCAGGTCATCAGGTGAGTGTTGATACAAGTCAATAGGTGAGTGTTGGTACAGGTCAACAGGTGAGTGTTAGTACAGGTCTTCAGGTGAGTGTTGGTAAAGGTCATCAGGTGAGTATTGGTACAGGTCATGAAGTGGGTGTTGGTGCAGTTCATCAGGTGGGTGTTGGTACATGTAATCAAGATTGTGTTGGTACAGGTCGTCAACTGAGTGTTTGTACAGGTCATCTGGTAAGTGTTGGTTCAGGTCAACAAGTAAGTGTTGGTTCAGGTCATCAAGTGGGTGTTGGTGCAGGTCATCAAGTGAGTGTTGGTACAGGTCATCAAATGAGTGTTGGTACAGGTCACCAAGTAGGTGTTGGTACAGGTTATCAAGTGTGTGTTGGTACAGGTCATGAAGTGAATGTTGGTACATGTCATCAAGTGAATGTTGGTACAGGTCATGAAGTGAATGTTGGTACAGGTCAAGTGAGTGTTGGTAAAGGTCAAGTGAGTGTTGGTACAGGTCATCAGGTGGTTGTTGGTACAGGTTATCAAGTCAGTGTTGTTACAGGTCATCAGGTGGGTGTACGTACAGGTCATCAGGTGAATGTTGGTACAGGTCATCAGGTGAGTTGGTACAAGTCATCAGTTGGGTGTAGGTACAGGTCGTTAGGTGAGTGTTGGTACAGGTCATCAGCAGAGTTTTACTAGGGGTCATCAGGTGAGTGTTGGTAGGGGCCATCAGGTGAGTGGTGGTACAGGTCATCAGGTGGGTGTTGGTACAGGTCATCGGGTGAGTGTTAGTACAGGTTATTAAGTGAGTGTTGGTACAGGTCATCAGGTGAGAGTTGGTACAGGTCATCAGTTGTGTGTTGGTACAGGTCATCTGGTGATTTTTTATAAGGGTCATCAAGTCAGTGTTGGTAGGGGTCAACAGGTGAGTGTTGGTACAGGTCATAAGGTCGGTGTTGGTACAGGTCATCAGGTGAGTCTTGGTACAGGTTGTCAAGTGAGTCTTGGCACAGGTCATCAGATGATTGTTAGAACGGGTCATCAGGTGATTGCTGGTACACGTCATCAGGTGGGTGTTGGTATAGGTCATCAGCTGAGTGTTGGTACAGGTCATTAGATGAGTATTGGTACAGGTTGTCAGGTGAGTGTTGCCACAGGTCATCACGTGAGTGTTGGTAGAGGTCATCAGGTGGTTGTTGGTACAGTTCATCAGGTGAGTGTTGGTACAGGTCATCAAGTGAGTGTTGGTACAGATGATCAGGTAAATGTTGGAACAGGTCAGGAGGTGAGTGTCGGTACAGGTCATCAGGTGAGTATTGGTACAGGTCATCAGGTGAGTGTTGGTACAGGTCATCAAGTGGGTATTGGTACAGGTCATCAGGGAAGTGTCGGTACAGGTTATCAAATGAGTGTTGGTACAGATCATCAGGTGAGTGTTTGTACAGGTCATCAGGTGAGTGTTGGTACAGGTCATAAGGTGGGTGTTGCTACAGGTCATCAGGTGAGTGTTGGTATAGGTCTTCAGGAGTTTTGGTGCAGATCATCAGGTGAGTGTTGGTAGGGGTCATCAAGTGAGTGTTGGTACAGGTCATCAGGAGGGTGTTGGTACAGTTCATTAGGTGAGTGTTGGTACAGGTCATCAAGTGAGTGTTGGTACAGGTCATAAGGTGAGTGTTGGTACAGGTCATCAGGTGAGCGTCGGTACAGGTCATCAGGTGAGTGTTGGTACAGGTCATCACGTGAGTGTTGGATCAGGACATCAGGTGAGTGATGGTACAGGTCATCAGGTGAGTGTTGATATAGGACATAAGGTGAGTATTGGTACAGTTGACCAGGCGAGTGTTGGGAATGGTCATTAGGTGAGTGTTGGTACAGGTCATCAGGTGGGTGTTGCTACAGGTCATCATTTGAATGTTGGTACAAGTCATCAAGTGGGTCCTCCTAGTACAGGTCATCCAGTGGTTGTTCGTGCAGGTCATCAACTTTGTGTTATGCACGTCATCAGGTGAGTATTGGTAGAGGTCATCAGGTGAATGTTGGTACAGGTCATCAGGTGAGTGTTAGTACTTGTCATCAGGTGAGTGTTGGTACAGGTCATCAGGTGAGTATTGGTACAGGTCATCAGGTGGGTGTTGGTACAGTTCATCAGGTACGTGTTGGTACAGGTCATCAAGTGGGTGTTCGTACAGGTCATCAAGATTGTGTTGTTACAGTTCGTCAACTGAGTGTTGGTACAGGTCATCTAGTAAGTGTTGGTCCAGGTTATCAAGTGAGTGTTGGTTCAGGTCATCAAGTAGATGTTGGTGCAGGTCATCAAGTGAGTGTTGGTACAGGTCATCAAATGAATGTTGGTACAAGTCATCAAGTGAATGTTGGTACAGGTTATCAAGTGAGTGTTGGTACAGGTCATCAAGTGAATGTTGGTACATGTCATCAAGTGAATCTTGGTACAGGTCGTGAAGTGAGTGTTGGTACAGGTCATCAAGTGAGTGTTGGTAAAGGTCATCAAGTGAGTGTTGGTACAGGTCATCAAGTGGGTGTTGGTACAGGTTATCAAGTCAGTGTTGTTACAGTTCATCAGGTGGGTGCTGGTACAGGTCATCAGGTGAGTGTTGGTACAGATCATCAGATGAGTGTTGGTACAGGTCATCAGTTGGGTGTAGGTACAGGTCGTCAGGTGTGTTGGTACAGGTCATCACGTGAATTTTGATAGGGGTCTTCAGGTGAGAGTTGGTAGGGGTCATCAAGTGAGTGGTGGTACAGGTCATCAGGTGGATGTTGGTAGAGGTCTTTAGGTGAGTGTTGGTTCAGGTTATCAAGTGAGGTTTGGTACAGGTCATGAGATGAGTGTTGGTACAGATCATGAGATGAGTGTTGGCACAGGTCATCAGGTGAGTATTGGTGCAGGTCATCAGATGGGTGTTGGTACAGGTCATCAGGTGAGTGTTGGTACAGGTCATCAGGTGGGTGTTGCAACAGGTCCTCACGTGAGTGTTGGTAGGTGTCATCAGGTAGGTGTTGGTACAATTCTTCAGGTGAGTTTTGGCTCAGGTCAAGTGAGTGTTGGTACAGGTGATCAAGTGAGTGTTGGTACAGGTCATCAAGTGAGAGATGGTACTGGTCATCATGTGAGTATTGGTACAGGTTATCAGGTGAGTGTTCGTACAGGTCATCAGGTGGGGGTTGGTACAGGTCATTAGGTAAGTGTTGGTATAGGTCATCAAGTGAGTGTTGGCACATGTCATCAGGTGACTGTTCGTACAGGTCATCAGGTGAGTGTTGGTACAGGTCATCAGGTGAATGTTGCTACGGGTCATCCGTTGGATGTTGGTACAGGTTATCAGGTGAGTGTTGGTACAGGTCTTCAGGTGAGTTTTTCTACAGGTCATCAGGTGATTGTTGTTAGGGGTCATCAGGTGGGTGTTGGTACAGGTCTTCAGGTGAGTTTTGGTACAGGTCATCAGGTGAGTGTTGGTGAGGGTCATCAGGTGAGTGTTGGTACAGGTCATCAGGTGGATTTTGGTACAGTTCATCAGGTGAGTGTTGGTACAGGTCTTCAATTGACTGTTGGTACAGGTGGTCATGTGAGTGTTAGTACAGTTCATCAGATGAGTGTCGTAACAGGTATCAGGTAAGTATTGGTACAGATCATAAAGTGAGTATTGGTAGAGGTCATCAGGAGAGTGTTGGTATAGGTCATCAGGTGAGTTTTGGAAGAGGTCATCAAGTGAGTGTTGATACAGGTGATCAGGTGAGTGTTGATACAGGTCATGAGGTGAGTATTGGTACAAGTCATCAGGTGAGTGTTGGTATAAGTCATCAAGAGAGTGTTGGTACAGGTCATCAGGTGGATGTTGGTACAGGTCATCAGGTGAGTGCTGGAACAGGTCACCAGATGAGTGTTGGTATACATCATCAGCTGAAAGTTGGTACAGGTCATCAGGTGAGTGTTGGTACAGGTCATCAAGTGAATGTTGGTATAGGTTATCAGGCGAGTGTTGGTACAGTTCATCAGGTGAGTATTAGTACAGGTCATCAGGTGAGTGTTGATACAGGTCATCAGGTGGGTCTTGGTACAGGTCATCAAGTGAGTGTTGGTACAGGTCATCAAGTCAATGTTGGTACAGATCATCAAGTGGGTCCGGGTACAGGTCATCAAGTGGGTGTTGGTAAAGGTCATCAGGTTTGTGTTGGTACAGGTCATAAAGTGAGTGTTGGTAAAGGTCATCAACATGGTGTTGGTACAGGTCATCAAATGAGTGTTCGTATAGGTCATTAAGTGGGTCCTGATACTGGTCATCAAGTAAATGTTGGTAGATGTCATCGAGTGATTGTTGGCACAGGTCAACAAGAGTGTTGGTACAGGTCATCAAGGCAGTCTTTGTACAGGTCATCAAGTGAGTGTTTGTACAGGTCATCAAGTGAGTGATGGTACAGGTCAGCAAGTGAGTGTTGGTATAGGTCATCAAGTGGGTCTTGATACAGGTCATCAAGTGGGTGTTGGTACATGTCATCAAGTGAGTGTTGGTACAGGTCAAGTGAGTGTTGGTACAGGTCAGGAAGTGGCTGTTGGTACAGGTCAAGCTGGTGTTAGCACAAGTCATCAAATGAGTGTTGGTATACGTTATCAAGCGGGTCATGGTATCGGTCATCAAGTGAGTGTTGGTATAGGTCAAGTGAGTTTTAGTAAAGGTCATCAAGTGAGTGTTCATTCAGATCAAGTGAGTGTTGGTTCAGATCATCAAGTGAGTGTTGGTACAGGTCATCAAGTGGTTGTTGCTACATGTCATCAAGTGAGTGTTGGTACAGGTCATCAAGTGAGTGTTGGTACAGGTCATCAAGTGAGTGTTGTTCAAGGTCATCAACTGAGTGTTGGTACAGGTCATCAGATGGGTGTTGGTACAGATTTTCAAGTGAGTGTTGTTGCAGTTCATCAAGTGGGTGTTGATACAGGTCATCAGGTGAGTGTTGGTACAGGTCATCAGGTGAGTGTTGGTAAAGGTCATCTGGTGAGTTTTTGTAGGGGTCATCAAGTGAGTGTTGGTAGGGGTCAACAGGTGAGTGTGAGTACAAGTCATCAGGTCGGTGCTGGTACAGGTTATGAGGTGAGTGTTGGTACAGATTGTCAAATGAGTGTTGGTACAGGTCATCAGATGAGTGTTGGTACACGTCATCAAGTGAGTGTTGATACAGGTCATCAGGTGGGTATTGGTATACATCATCAGGTGAGTGGTGGTACAGGTCATTAGATGAGTGTTGGTACAGGTCGTCATGTGAGTGTTGGTACGGGTCGTTAGGTGAGTGTTGGTAGGGGTCATCAGGTGGGTGTTGGTACAGTTCATCAGGTGAGTGTTGGTACAGGTCATAAACTGAGTGTTTGTACAGGTGATCAGTTGAGTGTTGGTACAGGTCATCAGTTGAGTGTCGGTACAGGTCATCAGGTGAGTATTGGTACAGGTCATCAGGTGACTGTTGGTACAGATCATCAGTTGGGAGTTGGTATAGGTCATCAGGTGAGTGTTGGTACAGGTCATAAGGTAAGTGTTGGTACAGGTCATCAAGTAAGTGTTGGAACATGTCATCAGGTGAGTGTTGGTGTATTTCATCAGGTGAGTATTGGTCCAGGTCGTCAGGTGAGTGTTAGTACAGGTCATCAGGTGGGTCTTGGTACAGGTCATCAAGTGAGTGTTTGTACAGGTCAAGTGGGTCATGGTACAGGTGATCAAGTGAGTGTTGGTAAAGGTCATCAAGTTTGTGTTGGTACAGGTCATCAAGTGAGTGTTGGTAAAGGTCATCCACATGGTTTTGGTACAGGTCCTCAAATGAGTGTTCGTATAGGTCATCAAGCGGGTTCTGGTACAGGTCATCAAGTGAGTGTTGGTACAGGTCATCGAGTGATAGTTGGTACAGGTCATCAAATGAGTGTTGGTACAGGTCATCAAGTGAGTGTTTGTACAGGTCAAGTGATTGTTTGTACAGGTCATCAAGTGAGTGTTTGTACAGGTCATCATGTTAGTGATGGTAAAGTTCATGAAGTGAGTGTTGGTATAGGTCATCAAGTGGGTCTTGATACAGGTCATCAAGTGGGTGTTGGTGCAGGTCAGTAGGTGGATGTTGGTACAGGTCAAGCTGGTGTTGGCAAAGGTCATCAAATGAGTGTTAGTATAGGTTATCAAGCGGCTCCTGGTACAGGTCATCAAGTGTGTGTTGGTATAGGGTATCAAGTGAGTGTTGGTACAGGTCATCAAGTGAGTGTTGATACATGTCATCAAGTGAGTGTTGGTCCAGGTCAACAAGTGAGTGTTAGTACAGGTCATCAAGTGGGTGTTGGTACAGGTCATCAGGTGAATGTTGGTACAGTTCATCAAGTGAGCGTTGGTACATTTCATCAGGTGAGTGTTGGCACAGGTCATCAGTTCGGTGTTGGTACAGGTCATCAGGTGAATGTTGTTACAGGTCATCTGGTGAGTTTTTGCAGGGGTCATGAAGTGAGTGTTGGTAGGGGTCATGAAGTGAGTGTTGGTAGGGGTCATCAGGTGAGTGTTGGTACAGGTCCTCAGGTGAGTCTTGGTAGGGGTCATAAGTGAGTGTTGGTAGAGGTCATCAGGTGGGTGTTGGTACAGTTCATCAGGTGATTATTGGTACAGGTCATCAAGTGAGTGTTGGTACAGGTCATCAGGTGGGTGTTGGTATAGGTCATCATTTAAGTGTTGGTACAGGTCTTTCCATGAGTGTTGATATAGGTCGCAAGGTGAGTGTTGAGTGGTACAGGTCATCACGTGAGTGTTGGTAGGGGTCATCAGGTGGGTGTTCGTACAGTTCATCAGGTGAGTGTTGGTACAGGTCATCAAGTGAATGTTGGTACAGCTGACCAAGTTAGTGTTGGGAAAGGTCATCAGGTGAGTGTCGGTACAGGTCATGAGGTGAGTATTGGTACAGGTCATCAGGTGAGTGTTGGTACAGGTCATCAGGTGAGTGTTCGTACAGGTCATCAGGTAGGTGTTGGTACAGGTTATCAAATGAGTGTTGGTACAGATAAGGTGAGTGTTTGTAAAGGTCATCGTGTGAGTGTTGGCACAGGTCATCAGGTGGGTGTGTGTACAGGTCATCAGTTGAGTGTTGGTACAGGTCTTCAGGTGATTTATGGTACAGGTCATCAGGTGAGTGTTGGTAGGGGTCATCAAGAGAGTGTTGGTACAGGTCATCAGGTGGGTGTTGGTACAGTTCATCAGGTGAGTGTTGGTACAGGTCATCAGGTGAGTGTTGGTACAGGTCATCAGGTGGGTGTTGGTATGGGTCATCAGGTGAGTGTTGGTACATGTCATTACATGAGTTTTGATTCAGGTCGTCAGGAGAGTGTTGGTACAGGTCATCATGTGAGTGTTGGTAGGGGTCATCAATTGGGTGTTGGTACAGTTCATCAGGTGAGTGTTGGTACAGGTCAAGTGAGTGTTGGTTCAGGTGATCAGGTTAGTGTTGGTACAGGTCATCAGGTGAGTGTCGGTACAGGTCATCATATGAGTATTCGTACAGGTCATCAGGTGAGTGTTGGTACAGGTCATCAGGTGAGTCTTGGTACTTGTCATCAAGTAAGTGTTGGTTGAGGTTTTCAAGTGAGTGTTGGTACAGATCATCAGGTGAGTGTTTGTACAGGTCATCAGGTGAGAGTTGGTACAGGCCATCAGGTGGGCGTTGGTAAATGTCATCAGGTGTGTGTTGGTACAGGTCTACAGGTAAGTTATGGTACAGGTCATCAGGTGAGTGATTTGTAGGGGTCATCAAGTGAGTGTTGGTACAGGTCATCAGGTAAGTGTTGGTACAGGTCATCACGTGAGTTTTCGAACAGGTCATGAGATGAGTGTTGGTACAGGTCATCAGGAGAGTGTTCATATATGTCATCAGGTAAGTATTGGTACAGGTCAATAGTTGAGTGTTGGTGATATTCATTAGGTGAGTGTCGGTACAGTTCATCAGGTGAGTGTTGCTACAGGTCATCAGGTGAATGTTGGTACAGGTCATCAAGTGGGTCCTAGTACAAGTCATCAAGTGGGTGTTGAAGGTCACCAACTTTATCTTGGTGTAGCTCATCACGTGAGTGTTGGTACAGATCATCAGGTGAGTGTTGGTAAAGGTCATCAGGTGAGTGTTGGTACAGGTCATCAGGTGAGTGTTGGTACTGGTCATCAGGTGAGAGTTGGTACAGGTCATCAGGTGGGTGTTGGCATAGTTCATCAGGTAAGTGTTGGTACAAGTCATCTAGTGGGTGTTAGTACAAGTCATCAAGTTTGTTTTGGTACAGGTCGTCAACTGAGTGTTGGTGTAGGTCATCTGGTAAGTGTTGGTCCAGGTCATCAAGAGAGTGTTGGTTCAGGTCATCAAGTGGGTGTTGGTTCAGGTCATCAAGTGAGTGTTGGTACAGGTCATCAAGTGAGTGTTGGTATAGGTTATCAGGTGAGTGTTGGTACAAGTCATCAAGTCAGTGTTGGTACATGTCATCAAGTGAATGTTGGTACAGGTCATGAAGTGAATGTTGGTACAGGTCATCAAGTGAGTGTTGGTAAAGGTCATCAAGAGAGTGTTGGTACAGGTCATCAGATGGGTGTTGGTACAGGTTATCAAGTCAGTGTTGTTACAGTTCATCAGGTAGGTGTTCGTACAGGACATCAGGGGAGTGTTGGTACAGGTCATCATGTGAATGTTGGTACAGGTCTTCAGTTGGGTGTAGCTACAGGTCGTCAGGTGAGTGTTGGTACAGGTCATCAGGTGAGTTTTGGTAGGGGTCATCGGGTGATTGTTGGTAGGGGTCATCAGGCGATTGGTGGTACAGGTCGTCAGGTGGGTGTTGGTACAGGTCATCAGGTGAGTGTTGGTACAGGTTATCAAGTGAGGGTTGGTACAGGTCATCATGTTTGTGTTGCTACAGTTCATAAGGTGTCTATTGGTCCTGATCACCTGGTGAGTATTGGTACAGGTCATCAGGTGAGTGTTCGTATAGGTCATCAGGTGAGTGTTGGAACAGGGCATCAGGTGAGTGTTGATACAGATCATCAGGTGAGTGTTGATACAAATCATCAGGTGAGTATTGGTACAAGTCATCAGGTGAGTGTTGGTACAGGTTATTAGGTGAGTGTTGGTACAGGTCATCAGGTGAATAGTGGTACAGGTCATCAGGTGAGTGTTGCCACAGGTCATTAGGTGAGTGTTTAGTACAGGTCATCAAGTGGGTCCTGCTATAGGTCATCAAGTGGGTGTTGGTACAGGTCATCAAGTTTGTGTTGGTACAGGTCATCAAGTGAGTGTTGGTACAGGTCATCAGGTGAGTGTTGGGCTAGGTCATCAAATGTGTGTTGCTATAGGTCATCAGGTGAGTGTTGGTACAGGTCATCAGGTTAGTGTTGATACAGATCATCAGGTTGGTGTTGGTACAGTTCATCAGGTGAATTTTGGTACAGGTCATCAGGTGGGTGTTGGTACAGTTCATCAGGTGAGTGTTGGTACAGGTCAAGTTTTGTGCTGGTACAGGTCATCAAGTTTGTGTTGGTACAGGTCAAGTGAGTTTTGGTACACGTGATTAGGTGAGTGTTGGTACAGGTCATCAAGAGAGTGTTGGTACAGGTCATCAGGTGGGTGTTGGTATAGGTCATCAGTTGGGTGCTGGAACACGTCATCCGGTAGGTGTTGTTATACGTAATCAGGTGAGTGTTGGTACAGGTCACCAAGTGAGTGTTGGTATAGGTCAGCAGATGAATATTGGTACAGGTCACCAGGTGAGTATTGTTACAGGTCATCAGGTGAGTGTTGGTACTGGTCATCAGGTGGGTCTTGGTACAGGTCATCAAGTGAGTGTTGGTAAAGGTCATCAAGTGAGTGTTGGTAGAGGTCATCAAGTGGGTCCTGGTACAGGTCATCAAGTGGGTGTTGCTGAAGGTCATCAAGTTTGTGTTGGTACAGGTGATCAAGTGAGTATTGGTAAAGGTCATTAACATGGTGTTGGTCCAGGTCATCAAATGAGTGTTCGTATAGGTCATCAAGCGGGTACTGCTACAGGTCATCAAGTGAATGTTCGTACATTTCATCGAGTGATTGTTGGTAAAGGTCATCAAATGAGTGTTGGTACAGGTCATCAAGTGAGTGTTGGTAAGGGTCATCAGTTGGATGTTGGTACAGGTCATCAGGTGAGATTTTGTAGGGGTCATCAAGTGAGTGTTGGTAGGGGTCAACAGGTGAGTATTGGTACAGGCCACCAGGTGGGTGTTGGTACAGGTCATCAGGTGAGTGTTGGTACAGGTTGTCAAGTGAGTGTTGGTACAGGTCATCAGATGCGTGTTGGCACAGGTCATCAGGTGAGTGTTGGTACAGGTCATCAGGTGGGTTTTGGTATAGGTCATCAGGTGAGTGGTGGTACAGGTCATTAGATTAGTGTTGGTGCAAGTCGTCAGGTGAGTGTTGGTACAGCTCATCACGTGAGTGTTGGTAGGGGTCATCAGGTGGGTGTATGTACAGTTCATCAGGTGAGTATTAGTACAGGTCATCAAGTGAGTGTTGGTACAGGTGAATTGGTGAGTGTTGGTAAAGGTCATCAGGTGAGTGTCGGTACAGGTCATCAGGTGAGCATTGGTACAGGTCACCAGGTGAGTGTTGGTACAGGTCATCAGGTGGGTGTTGGTATAGGTCATGAGGTGAGTGTTGGTACAGGTTATAAGGTGAGTGTTGGTACATGTTATCAGGTGAGTGGTGGTACAGGTCATCAGGCGAGTGTTTGCACAGGTCATTGGAAGAGTGTTTGGTACAGGTCATCATGTGGGTCCTGGTATAGGTCATCAAGTGGGTGTTGGTACAGGTCATCGAGGTTGTGTTGGTACAGGTCATCAAGTGAGTATTGGTACAGGTCATCAGGTTAGTGTTGGGTTAGGTTATCAAAAGTGTGTTGGTATAGGTCATCAGGTGAATGTTGGTACAGGTCATCAGGTTAGTGTTGGTACAGGTCATCAGGTTGGTGTTGGTACAGTTCATCAGGTGAGTGTTGGTACATGTC
>JAUUDZ010421987.1:0-14292 GCA_032361705.1 Panulirus versicolor | reverse complement strand
TATGGTGAACCCAGAACAGATAATAGTCACTTTATGGTGAACCCAGAACAGATAATAGTCACTTTATGGTGAACCCAGAACAGATAATAGTCACTTTATGGTGAACCCAGAACAGATAATAGTCACTTTATGGTGAACCCAGAACAGATAATAGTCACTTTATGGTGAACCCAGAACAGATAATAGTCACTTTATGGTGAACCCAGAACAGATAATAGTCACTTTATGGTGAACCCAGAACAGATAATAGTCACTTTATGGTGAACCCAAAACGGATAATACTCAGTGTATAGTAAACTCAGATAATAGTCAGTGTATAGTAAACCCAGAACAGATCGTGTTAGCCTCGTACCCGGTAAACCCAACGCTGGTAACTCGACTCTATGAATGGCTGTTCCTAATTACCCAGTCGTTGCTGGTCATTGTAGCTCAGGGAACTGGCCGTGTTCCGCAGGTTAGGACAAACAGAACAGCGACAATGGCCGTAATAAAGAGACCTGTTTATATATAACATACCCTTGGTGCATAATCTTCTTAACGGGAACTCACCATCGTAATGCAGGAAAGACTGGTGGCTATTGACTGAAGCATCCCCCGGAAAAAAAAAAATGTTAATCATGTTGAAACTTTTTTTTTTTTTTAAACACCATTATTTGTATGCTAATGAGGCTTGACCATAAACAGTAGGGTGATGGTGCCTCCTGCCCAGGCTGACGCGAGAGAGAGAGCCGTATGGGGTGATACCGTAAGCAGCGGCTGTACACACACACACACACACAGAGGCAGAGCGCCCTCGAGTAACTCCAGCCAGAAGCCCCACGGCTCCGGGATAGTCTGCTAGTTCGTCATGAGCCGCCGTCCTTCGTTCGTGGTTTGGGTCTGTATACGTTCCTGGGATGCGTTGCCCGTAACTCCCTCCCCCAGCCCAGACGATGCGTCCTGTCCAATTGGTCACTCACAGTTGGAACAGGGGCCACAGGACTGGAAGTTTGATGGTGTAACAGTGAATTAGATGAGACAAAGGTGAGAAGTCTTGGGAAAAATGATATCGCCTTACCATGACGACCGTAGTTGAGGATCCTTGACTGACTGAATGCACAGACCAACTATTAGAGAGACGCAAAGCTAAACCACCATTACATAGAATGATGTTAAAAAAAAAAGACTTCAATTTTTCTAGTTTAGAAATGAATGTAAAAGAGCCTTTATACTGCTATGCCCTCGAAGCCATGTTGGGCAATGCAATATATTATTATAACGTATTAAGTGATAATGCATTGAATTTAACCAGAGGGCATTGCCATATGCATAAACTCTGAAATGATATAAATTTTATATCGGAATTTTAGATACTGTAATATCTAATTATAGCAACACCGGAATTATATATATATATATATATTTTTTGGAACTTTGTTTTGCTGTATTATCATCGGATGAATTAACAGTAATTTTGCGACCCAGGAATGGAAATCTGTTGACAGGTTTGGGAGTTCCGCCATTTAGACGTATATCCAGAGCGTATTTTGACCTCTTTGGTGTACACGTGACACACACACACACACACTGACCCGTTCATATTATACTTCATATTATGTCTACTTACTTCATTTATGTTTATTATTTGATACAACCAATAGTAACTGAAGTCCTTAAAGACTTGAATTATCATCGTAAATCAAGTTAATTATGCAGGACCTACATACACCATTTATATGTTAATTATTTGGTATAACCAGTGTGAAGTGAAGTCGTTAAAGACTTGAATTATCATTAATGATCGTTAATTATGCCAGCTCCATTTAGTTGGCCAATTTTCGTAGTTATGTGTTGTAAAGTGTGTGTTGTGATTTAGTGGCGCAAAATAACTATTTAGCAAGGGATTGTAGTCTACCTATACACATACGTAGAGGGTCTGGTGTATGCGTCCAGTACACACACACTGGTCAAGTAATACAAGACCATACATCTCTGTGGCTGCAGTACCATAGATGGTGGTTGGCTGATGGGCACCATTCGTCCATTTGATCCTTATGGTTGTTCAAGGCCAAATAACGTATGGGAGATTAATGGTACGGCATAGTCTCGTGAATCCAAGATAGTCACCTGATTTTAAGTAACTCCTACTAAGTGGTTGATAGACATTATTAGAATATGAAGAGATGGACGAGTGAAGGTAATCATATTGAAGTCGTGCTTTACGAGTGTAGATGGCACTTCATTCAGTAGAATTGGATTTCTTTGACGCGTGTTCTCCAACACTACCTTCCATCTGACTTCAGGGGAAAAGCAAGCGTCTCCCACCAATTCGAATGGCCTTGCGTCACTCGTCTAACGCAAGGCGTTGAGGTGAACGTAACAAATTGCGTAAAGATGTAGAAAATATCTGGTACGGTGTTATTGAGAGCTCCAGTTCCTCCTCATCCCGATAGAGCTTGGGAGAGATATTAGCCCCAAAGACTTGATCAAAAGAAAATTAAAAAACTTATTGAAAGACACGCACGCAAGGCTATCTATAATACTTTTAATCGTGCTGCACACTCGGAAATATATCATATGTTCCTGTAGTGGTATAACGGTATACACAGTGTCTCTGCCAGTGTGTACCCTTGGGAAAACAAACCCTGTGAATTTTTTTTTTCTAGGTGTGGTCTCTCGTTGCTTCGTTAGTGGGAGTGATATGGCCTCCTGTGTCCTGGAAATTACATTCTTCCATCCAGCAATGCTGGCCCGGTGCTGTGTGTGGGAGCTGCTGCTGCCACTGTTGATGTTCCTCCTCGTCCTTTGGGTCAGAATGGCTGACGGTGGTGGTTGAGGAGGGTTTCTGACCCTGATGGTGGAGGTTGGCTAGAATGGGTGATGCTAGTGGATTAGGTGGGTTTCTAACCCTAGTGGAGGTGGGTGGCAAGGTGTGGCTGACATTAGTAGTGGGAAATGGTAAGAGTGGCTGACATTGGTGGATGATAACGAGGTTGGCTGACGCCAGTGGTCAGTGGCGAGGATGGCTGACAATGGCAGTAGAGGACGAGTGTGGTGTGATGGACGACAAGGTTTGCTGGCGCTGATAGATGGCAAGATTGGTTGCCACTGGTGGTGTTGAGGTTATTGGCTGTATTGGATGACAATGATAGCTGACGCTGGTGGATGATAAGGCTGGGTGACACTCGTGTAATTCGAGGGTGGCTGACGATGGTCGATTGCAAAGGTGTCTGACACTAATGGATGATACTAATGATGGATAGTGAAGGTGGCTGACGCAATCGGTGGAAAGCTGAGAGTGACTGACACCCATGTCTGACGGGGGAGGCGGATGGCAAAGTCTGCTGACGCTAACGTATGTTGACTCGCAGATGACGACAGATGACTGACAGTCATAGTTGACGGGTGTGACTGACACTGGTGAATGATGGTGGTGGCTGAAGCGAGTATGGGGGATCCTTGGAGATACAGGGGATGGCGTCTCCCTGATTGTTTCACAGTCTCTTACCTTCTTCGCACCCTGCCTCCCCCACTTCCCTACATCCAGACCCTGTGGCAGCGGTGTGAGGTGACAGTCAGCCATCCTTATTGACAGATCGCTGGGTGTGTGTCTGTGTCTCTCTGTCTCCAGTGGGCTGTTGGAACTTTCCTCTTCACGGTTCCTTCCCCACACGAGAAAAATTACTCATGTCTCGCCATTACTCCCTCGTTGTTTTTAGGGCGCTTGAGGACGACCTAGTCCTAGATTTCAAAGCACTTTGCTTGGTAAAAAAACCTCCTCTATAGGTAGAGCTTTCCCATTGATCACCCTTAAGTCTCTTAACGTTGGAGCAAACAGCCCTCACAGGGACTTGGACAGCCACATTGGCACTACTGCAGGTCTTGTTGCGTGAGGAGGACATCTCTTGGTACCCTTTTGATTATAGCGTGAGCGACGAACAAAGTGAAAAAGAATTTCATTTTCCGTTGTGAGTATCATTTCGTGTAACCCGGTCTTGAGCTCAGTAATTGGTGGTGTATGCACTCCAGTAATCGGTGGATACATGCCGTAGATAGGTCTCGTGCAAGTGTGTCCTTTTTCGTTGCAGGTGTGGGTGGGTCGAGTGAAAAGTGGGCATTAGTAAAGTGCGGGTATGTGTTTTCCGGTGTAGGTGTGGTTAGGTTGAGTAAAAAATGAGCTTCTGTTGAGTGCAATTTAATTTTGAGTTATGGTGAGATTGGGTGTACGTGGGGTTCTATCAAGTATATATGGTAATAAGCGAACGCAGTAGATGACTGACGAGGGTATGCGTTCTTCATCTTTTATTCTTTTTTGAGTATTACCTTTGCTTGTAATGAAGGATGGCGTGTACTGTGGCTACCTTTCAAGCACAGACTTTTTTTTTCGATCGTTAACTTCCCTTTAGGTACAGATTGGCTCTAGTCGTGTTTAGAGAACTTCTTTTGCGTATCCGTACTTTTGCTAATGACCTGGCCACTAAGTGTGGTATCAACTGGTACTGGTGAAACTCAATCTCGATCGAATGAGCGAGCTCCTCTCTGCTCCAAGAGTTGACCATCTCCCTTCAAGATCTCCTCGTCTTTAGGTCTTGAAGCGAGGTGGCGCTGGCTAGCTGAAAGATGCAACCGTGGGGGCTGAAGAGCAGAAAGTCCATCCACCCGATGGAGGAATACCGCGTGCACACACACACACACACACACACACGCCCCAGTAACTAATAGACGTCAGTGAGAGTGACGTACTAAAGCAAAAGTGGGAGTCAGCAGATGACTCCTCGAACCTGTAACGGCCTCGCTAAATGCTCTGACTTCTGTATGGGGAAGTTGCTGCTCCTGCCACTAGAGTAGATATCGCGTTCGATAGAAAGCAAGTGTCTTACACATGCCTCAGCGGTGAGCTAGCCAGACTCCAGCAGAAGGTTAATTGCTCTTATGATTTATAGCTGTATATTCCTTCATGAACTAGCTGGTATTACACTGTTTATATCATTTATTACGCATCGTCAAGAAAGCGAATACGATATAATGAATTTTGATGTCAAAAAGGGAAATGATATTCTCTTGTCTCTCAGCATAAATGTGCTCCTTTCACGAAACTGATTTCCAGTTATATTCCTACATCCACGACCCTGAGGCGCACACAGCATGAATATGAAGCGGAGGAGAGCTCTCTCATTATATATGCACCCGCTTCTAATAGATCAATATAAACAGAGACCTTCTCGTATTGGTAAATATGCGGGAATGTGATCGTGGTATTGAATGGGAGAGAAATGATTCCCTCCCACCCTACCCTACCCTTCCTTCCCCAACGTCGCCTTAATGAAACTGGCCATTAATGCTGACGTGGGAGACCTTTTGAAAGTTACCCTCTTACCTCAGGCCCCAGTGGGGGAGGGAGGGCGCACCCACCCCCGGGTATAAGATGATGGCCGTATAATGAGCGTCTTGAGGCACGAGTGAAAGGCCCCACCAATCATTTTCTTTTGGAGTGTACGTTAGATATACAGTTCGTCATATTTTTCGTCGGTTTCTGTATTTCTCTCTCTAACACACACACACACACACACACACACACACACACACACACATCCGAGATACTGGCAGGTGTAATACAGAGAACATTTGATCTATATATGTCTGACGTGAACGACCGTACCTCCAATATTTGGTCTAACTTTCGGGTATTATCTCCTTTATTCCCAAGTTTTTGATCCAGTGGCCTAAAGTAGACCCTTTTTTATTGACATCCAAACGCCTCTGAATGAGTATAGTTGGTCGTCAGATCCCATACACTTATTTTGAGAACGTCATTCCAAAGCGTTATCACGCTACCAACAAAATCCATAAGCCATAGTACGTATACTGATCGTGGTGGTATATTGGACTGTTATCAGAAAACTTTTGTGACTCGCCACTACCATCTTTTAACCATCTCTTCCACTTCCCGTTTTTTGTTCTAAAAGTTAACTTTGCCGAGGGCTGCAGCTTACGTAAAAGGCACTTACAGTTACGAAGGTTGGCCTGCGCAAGTCACAGAGGAGCTCTTCGAATCTCATTTTATGCTGTTCAGTAGCCAATCTTTTGTCTTGAGCTCGATATCTATGCTGATGTAGATTGTAAAATAGATGGTCACTGGAGGTTTGGGTATATACCTTCATCTGAAAAGAGTTACCGCCTTGTTTAAGCTGGTAAAAGCCGGACTGTATGAGACTGTATATCCAAATCTCACTCATGGATGGAAGAAACAGGAGCTGATGTAAAGCAAGCGACGACTCGGCCCTGAAGTAAGGGCACCAGCGAGGTTGAACAACGAAGTCTACCTTATCCCAAGAAGTATAAGCTTAACGACACATAAAGACATTTGACCCAGTATGCCTAGCAGGCTCCTCACACCCAAGATTATAATTTGATAAAACCCAAAGGATGGCCAATCCTTTCTTCTAAGGGATCAACGTGCTCGAACGAAAACGGGACGAAGGGGTGTATCGCTGCCCAGGATTTCAGGAAGCGGGTTCTCGTCTCTCCATCCAGGTGATGCACCACCTTCTGCCTGGATGTGGGGGCTTATCAGAGAAGGCATTTGCATCCTTCCAGTCCTGGTGGGCTCGGCTTCCAAGACTAGACTTTGGACTGGTTCCTACCACGGTAGATCCCTCGTTTATTCGTATCTTATCTTCACCGGGGATGTTCGGAAACTGTGAAGGAGGCAGATGGGTACTGCAGCAGCGTCGTTGCTTTTCAGTGACCATCCCATTCGGAGAATACTCTCAGGGAAGGTGCTGTGCGGAGACAGAGAAAATCTGGAAGACAGAGACACAGAAGTTGTGGGAGAAAGTACGACGCAAAGACAGGAGGAGAAAACTAAGAAGACAGAGAGATAGAAGAAGAGGACGAAAGTCCTGTTCAAAGATAGAAAGAGAGAAATGTAAGGAGAAAGACAGACCCATAAAGCATTTAATCACATGACCTGAATTCCTCAGCTCATGACCATAGGGATGCACAATCTTCGTGATTCAGGAGGGGCTGGATAGTGAAGGAGGAGCAACTGGGTATGGAGCACCTGTTATGACGAACGTCAATTAAGTACAAAGGAACTTAGTCATTTCCACGCCTCACTTTGAGAGAAGTTGAAGGCATCGATTCATTTCACCCTTGCATACAGCTCTGTGCTTCAGTCAGCTATGAGCCATTAGGTTACCAGTATTATGTAAATGGTTTGTTCTATGATACCTCCAAACTTTTAGATAAAGCAGTGACGTAAAATATGCCGATGGATCTGGAGTACTTGATACACATCTCGGGAGATACTTTATGTTCGACCTTGTTCACATTTCTGTTGCATTGTAGCTGAAAAAAATAAGGGGGGCCATTTTTTTTACTGATCTCAGTCATGGTAGTGTATTTGGGTATATAAACCTCCCAACTATCAACCCTATTCGGTAATCGAATAATTGCTTATGCAGTAGAACTGCACCCACTCAAATAGATTTTTTGTTCGGGAATGATTGGATAGCGTTATTATCTTTCAATGAATATAAATCATATTATCAGAATTCCCGGCGCACCAGTAATATAGTAAAAACATGTTTCAAATACAGGCTAAAAAAAAATATGAGTCCATAGAGATAAATGTGTGTACAGAAAATGTCATATACTAAGTGCTGGATCAGAGTATGATTCAAGTTTTACATGTATCTAATCAGTAAAATTGTAATGGATCGTAAGTAGTGGTAGTGTTAATGTTAAAAGTTTAACGACAGAGTGCTAAAAAAAATATATCCGTATTGAGTGTGTCCTCTTTAGTGCAGATTGCTAGGGGCAAGCTGGATTAGGGACGTCTGTCAGAATTTTTTCCCTGTTTGGCCAATGAAATAAGAGATTGCATTTTCACAGTGCAGTGAAGTAGGACGTAGCTCGGAGGTGATGCCACCTTCGTCCGTGTTCTTGTATGCTCACGTCCAGTGCCGTCTGTACGTTTCTTCCCACTCCCACCAGAGGGGAGGACCAGTGTGTCTTTGTGGCCTTTCCCACCCTTTCCGTCCGTGTGCTAGAGTGACCTTCCATATGCATGTCGTCCGTGGATCTGATTGGTCCTCCCCATCCCTGTCGTCCGTATATCTGATTGGCTCCCCCTACCCCCGGCTGACAGAGGCGTCAGGACTTTTAAATACAACTATGAACACGTTACTCTAACAACACCTTAGAAATATGTCCCCCAGATCTTACTCGTGACTTCACTGAACTCTTTATTTAAGTTGAGAACTAATTAACCAGCTTCTCAGCCAGAGATCTGTGAATCTGTTGGGGGGGGGGGGGGATAATAAAATCCTCATAGAGATTATTGAATACCATTTAGATAGAACAGTGTCAAATACGTAGACTTTCGTGGCCGATCCCTTGTCTTCCTGCACCCACCTGACCCGAGGATATAGATAATCATGATGGTCACTGGGTTGTCTGGTTGTCGCGCTGGAAGCTGCAGCCAATATACTGGAAGTCGAGACAATCTCCGTGATCGAACTCGGATGGTAATTCTCGTACCCTGTTTTGTCTCGACTGTGGTGTTATGATCGTGACAGTGGACTCTTGAAATACGCTTCCTGTGCTTGTCCTTGTCACGCACAAGGTACGCATTCAGTGGTAGTGGTAGTGGAGGCATAGGTGTTGAACTTGCACAAGTGAGGAATAGGTGTCAGGTCGTCGTCCTTAAGGTGTTCATTCAGTGTCTTCATAATGGAAGAAGTTAAGGTCTTGTCGCATGTTGCAGGAGGCCTAGCCCCACGATGGTGCCGACCGAGATGGATTCTATGCGAACTTTGCAGACATTTTTGTCTTGAGGTTTTTGAGGGTCTTTGGGCTGGAAGACGTTGGGCTTCTTACGGTAACTGAAGAAGGCTTTTTCGAGACGTAGGTGTGATGGAGGCCAACAGACTGTTGCCAAGATGAAGTCTAGGGGACTTTTGCCCACCCATCCCCAGATGTGGGATTTCTGGACGCTCACAGCCACTGGTCATCTACCAACGTCGGGACACGCTCGAGAATTATGGCCTTGCTTGTGAGCCATGCTGTTAAAATATGATGCCCTGAATGGCGTTCTAGGTAGCACATTTTAACCCCCATGGCTCTTTACAGTGGATGGATGTCTGGTGGCTGGAAGAGCCTCAATCATTATGGTTCTCGTAGGGAGAAACAACTTGTGCTAACCACGATGGCTTCGTTCCCCCTGGTGGAGGTGAGGGTGAGAGAGTTGTGGTGAGTCAGCTGACTCACTGATTATGCTTGGCTCAAGATGGTATCCTGCGGAGGTCGTGGACATATGATCTGTTGCATTTCAGAGCTATGATTAGTGTTTGTGTGGGTTACGGGAGAGAGTTTTCCACTCGTGTTACCTCGTCTCTTAATCTTGTTTGTATGTACTGTGTCTTCACTCTTGTGTGTTTACACAAACCAACACGCCAGCCTTAGCCATGCAGCCATTTATCGACCATCCCCGAGGGGAGGATGAGTACCTTAAGAGTTGGGCATGGGTCGGCTGCTGCGTCCAGGAATCGAACCCATCGGGGCCTGACCCCGGGATCGGATAATACCGACTCATAGTCAGTGTATTTCCGTCTGTCTGTCTGTTTATGTTGGGGAAAGTGTTCTGTGCCCTTCAGTGGCTAAGTACAGCTAACTGCTGGTAAAATTTTTTTGAGTTATTCATTCGCTGACACTTCCTTTTCATGCCATTTGTTGTATACCTTCACTGCCAACGTAGATTGGTGATATCGGCCACAAAAGGTGTCTTCCAGACACACTTCGGGCAACTTGTTTCCAAAAATATGTCAACTATGAATTGTTAGTCTCCCATTGTCACAAAGCAAACGTGGCCATCAAAGTCACTTAATTCTTCTATCCCAAAAGATTGCATGTTTTTTTTTCTTTCCAGGAAATGGAAATTTCATAAAATTAAATAGAACTGGGAAATAATATGCTGAATAGGTATTCAGAACGTACAATGATAACTCGCACAAATTAACTACAATTAAACGGTTGTGGTACACGGCGTGAAATTTCTGTAATTGGTTACGAGTATAATCCCCTACGTATATGGAATGGAACGCTTGAGTAATGACGACACTGAAGATGGGAAGCGATAGTGTCAGTCTTAACAATACTAAGAGAACTAACCACTCGAATTTCACCACACAAATAGTAGCTATAACGATCGTTGCCTCTCTCACACTCTGTTGTCTTGTTGAAACCCTAAGACAGACAGCCAAGATTTCTCCAGCTGGCCAAGGACCCACGGACACAGTCGCCTACTTCACGGACGTGTGTGAAGTACGGCGTTGTAGGGATGATGTCCGTATGTTGTGTGCCCTCACTAAAGGGCTTCACTAAAGTAAGGCATCGTAGGGATGATATTAGTATGTTCTTGGGTCCTCACCACAGAGGCTTCCATACCACATCCTTCCGTCCGTGTGTCTGTGGTCCATCCCAACCGTCCGTCCGTGTGTCTGAGGTAAACCCCACCCTTCCGTCCGTGTGTAGAGGGTTCCTTTCCCATCCCTCCCGTCTGTCCGCGTTCCTGTATCCACCACCTCCCCCTCACCCGCGCCGTCCGTTTGTCTGTCCATGTGACAGTTCTGTCTCTGATACAACTACTGCAAGTCTTCGACAGACGACGGGTTCTTCACTAACCGTCTGCTGCATCTGATTTCGAAAAGAATGGACAGTAGGTTGCGTTGGGTGCCTCATTTGCTTGTGTCCTTGAAGGGGTTGATTACGGCCGTGTGCTATTGCTGGTGTGCTGACGCTAACGCTGGGGAAATTAAAACCAGCGTATTGAATTAGGGGCATTTGCAAGGTCGAGACAGGTGGTAATCATCATTTACATGTTTCCACTGAGCTATGGTATCGTTACCTTGCCGGTATACAGCGGACTAAGCACTTCTTATTCTGGTAACGCTGTTTTGCATGTATATATGTATGTACATACTTACAGAAATGCCTGCAGTCATACACACACACATACGCATGGCGTAAGCATCGTATTTCTGCAACATTCAGTGGCGGGGCAGCATTAGTATAGAATAGACACACACACACACACACAGATAGATAGGTCGATAGATAGGTAGGGTGATAGTCAAAAGATAGGCGTTACCTGCTCGTCTTCATTTCCCTGTGCTGGAAGTTGCGCTGCCATGAGCTGGAGGAGCCTTTAGGAAGGACCCTGGCAACACCCGACCACACGAAGGGGCTCGCCGGCTCCTTAATGTGGTCGAGTCTTCTCCAACACCTGGTAGACTTACAACGGGAGGATCAGACTGCTGCATAAAAATTCTGGTTCACTTGGGCTTTTAGCGGACGTTCTTATGAAATGGAGCGTTACTGATAGACGGATACGGAAACGAGGAACAGAAACAAGAGCACCAGTGTTTTATTCGAGTAATATACACGAGAGATGAGGTAGGTGATGGAGCCGCTGATGCAGAGGAAGTGGTGGACTGTGGTATGAAAGTTGCAGCGTCAGGAGTCAACGGAAGGACACCTAGAGACGGTTGGTCCTTACTATAAGAGCTGTCTTGAGTCCCGCTCGTGGCAGGAGGCGTCGGAGCGCTGAAATTAGCGAACCTGTATGTCCACTAGTTATCAGCTCGTCCGACTTCCATCTCTGATGGTCGGGAATGTTCTAAGAAACATAGGGGAGTCGGGTCATGAGGTCAGTATGGGTGGAGGAGCTAGGAGACGCCGCTGTTTGGTGCGGTCGAAAGTCTCAAAAGCTCTGACCTTACTTAGTGTTGTTGACCTGATGTTAAAGGATCACCAAGATCATTCCTGTGGGCGTCAGTGTCAACTGATGTCACATTCTGTCACCTACGACCGCATAAGGTCGCGGTCATTAAGGTAATAATCTTTTCTGGGAAGTTATTGGGAAAGCCAAGTGTCGCTTCAGGCTTAGAAGTTCGTGGGTGGACATGTCTGAAATGAGAGCGTCAGTGTTGCTAGATCCACAGGGTCGGTGCATCTCTCGAAGTACTTGAGATGTGGTGCCATCTTCGAGGTGCACGAGTGTGATAAGAGATCCGATCCAAAAACTTCATACGAAGAAATTACCAAGACACTTGTGTCGCCTGCCCTTGATAACTCATAAGGAGAGTTCACGCCAAATTTGGTACGAATCCAAAATTTTATAAGGGGTGACTCAAGTATATCACTTTACAGTGCTCAGGTAATGACCAGACGAAGATTGGAATAGCGTTGTTTATGTTTTATAAACCTCTCGTTAAACCTAACGAAAAAGGAAAATAAAGAAGTTCTTGAAGTGTGGGTATCATAATGAAGACATTGAACTATTACAAAGTAGAATTACATATAATTAGAGGGAAAGAAGCGATCGCAGTTCCTTTCTGCAAAGATTGATTGGTTGGTCCTGACTGTTGCGCTCCTTGAAGGGTGTAAAGATCTTTCCAGGAAACTCATCTATTCGAAGATACTTGTTCTGTGGTCCTCTTGGTGGTTTTAAGATGAAAGCTTGGACGCGGAGCATTCCCTCTGTCCATACAGTCATTGACGACTCTCTGAGACACGTCTCCAATACCGTTTGCATTCCGAGACCATAAGTGTCCAAAAATCAGAGCTCCTGGTCCTCTTAAAAGGAAGCTCTCTTGCTTCTCCTCCCTCCCTCCCTCCGGACCATCCTTCAAAAGAAGGTTGAAAACCTTCATTGATCGTCCCATGACGAGCAACTCGAAAACGCCGCTGTTGATCTAGAGATTCTTTTCCCTTTTGCTCTCGCGAGGAAAGTGACAGGTTCTCTGACCATGGCGCGCTCGGCCTCGTCAATCACTCGAGAGGTCTAAAGAAATTGGGGTGCAACTGTCAGACCCTCCCGAGACAGACCGTAAGTTTCTACTCGAACACACTTAGCAGTGCTCCTGCCAAAATCACGAGGACGGGTAGGGCGACAGCTGTAGGACACGAGATTCAGGAGGTTCCGCGGAAAAGTGACAGCTTAAGAGAGTTTGGCATCAACATCAGGTTGTTCTTTTAGGCAGTTACAACTAAGGAAGCTTTATTCCAGAGGTCATGAAGAATAGCTTTCTCCAATCATGGCCATCTTGTTGGAAAATAAGACAATACGTAAAAGAAAAAGAGAGTACAGGAGTAGTTGACAGAAGCTTCTCAGAATTTCACAGACCTAACTCATGAAGGTGGAAATGTTCAGGGAAGAGAGGACGACAAACTGTGGAAGGGAAAGCCACACCTTCTCTCTAGGGGAAAAGATGCAGGTGTTGCTGGGGTCAATCCTCAATTAATTGGTCTCCACCATGGAAGATACGTGAACCAGAAACCAAACTTCATTTGTGGATCCCCGCCATAGTAACTGGGTCAAGGAAATCTGCTCAGGAGAGCCGTGGCTGAACAGAGAGATGGAAGCAACCTCACAGCAGTTGACGAGATAGTCGAAGAGAAGTGATAGCAGGAGAGTTGGCAAGGCTTCCGAAAGGCGTTTGATTCAATCCAAGCAGCGAAAGAGGTTAGGAAAAGAGCCATCTTAGACCTCCATTCTTTGAGCTGTTGAGGTCTTCCGTGCAGATATGGAATAACTTTAATCACAAGGAAAATAAATGCGGCATCAAGTATAACTTTATCCCTTTATTTTTATGTAAAATTAGAGAGTTAAAGTACCATACCACCGGTAGCTACGGTGATAAGGCAAGGCTAGAATAAGAGTGATACGTGTATATTTTGTCACATTGGTGCACCATACTTTTTGTATGGTTGATCTTGCCGTAGGTAAAGAATGCGGTTATAGTTGCTTCAGCTGCATAGCGCAAGCATAAATCGACAGAAAAATTATATCAGAACTCGTGAAGACATGATACGAAGAGAGACTGCCAAGATTTCGCCAGAACAGTTGAGAATGGTAGAAAAAGAAGTTGAAAAGAGGTGCTTGGAGCTGACGTTATAGGGAGGATGACCAAAGACTGGAACATAAACAAGAAAAATACTCTGTTATTGCATGGGCTGAGCATGTCTGTCAGTGACACGTCCAGAAGTTTTGAACTTGTATCACCTGGAAGTTAGGTCTTGAAGGACCTGTTCCAGGCATAACTGGAAAGTCTTCATTGAAGGTTCTCAACTTGTCGACACGGGCGTCATTGAAGCTGCGTGTCAGGTCGACACCGATATACCACTGAAGCTACGTGTTTGGTCGACATCGGTGCCACAAAAGCTTTGTGTCAGATGAATTGACTACGATAGACATTGTTGGAATTGGAGGGCTTATGACACCTCCGGGTATGTATCAAGTGGAAGACT
>JAUUDZ010421976.1:0-14292 GCA_032361705.1 Panulirus versicolor | reverse complement strand
GCACTGAAAAAGTCATGGCAAGTGGTTGAGTTTAAAGAGAAGAGGTGATAAAATTTTTGTGTCAGATGATAAGTGGTAATGCATCTGATCTGGATGGTACTGCAGTTGGATTTCTTAAGATGGTGATTATGTTGTTGATTAGTTCATTAGGATTTTCATTGAGGATTAAGAAAATGCATGTGTAGTAAAATTTTATAAAGGGAAGGGGGACAAAGGTGATAAAGATATAAGTCTATTGAGTGTAATAGGTAAACTGTATGGAAGAATGGTGATTGAGAAAGTGTTGTCTTGCAGAGAGTGTCAGCCTGGGGAGGAACAACATGGTTTCCTGAGTGGTAGAGAATGTGAGTCAGGTGTTTGCTTTGAAGAATGTGTGTGAGAAATACTTAAGAGAAACAGAGGGATTTGTATGAAGTATTTATGGATCTGGAGAAAGCATATGTTAGGGTCGATAGAAATGCTCTGTAAAAAGTATTACAAATATATTAAGTGGGAGGAAAGCTATTAGAAGCAGCGAGGACTTTTTTTATCAGGAGAGTTTAATGTGTCAATGTGATTATCAGGAGAGTTAAGTGTGTCTGTGAGTAGGTAGAAATGAGGGTCTGCTGCAATTGTTTATGTTGTCACCATGGTAACTTAATTTGTTTATGGGTAGGGTGGTGAGGAAGTGACTGTGAGGGTTTTGAAAAGGATAGGTTTGCAGTCTGTTAGGGGTGGGGGAGACTTGGGAGATGAAACAGTTACTGTTTGGTTACAACATGATGCTGTGACAGATTTGAACGAGAGACTGCAGAAGCAGATCTTTGAGTCTGAGAGAGTGAGTGAAAGAAGGTTGAGAGTAAATGTGAATAAAGACAAGTAGGTAGCAGTTGATAGGCAGCCATTGACCAGGGAGGTATGTTACCAGCATTACCCGCCTGAGTATCAGGAGTGATGGCTGCATAGTGAGCCAGCAATTCAGTGGTTGTCAAGTTGTACTCCTCTGACCCAGTTAATTGCTTTTTCTTTTTGCCTCACCCACACGTGGACTACTGGCATTCTGTCCACAAACATACGATCTCTTCTTGTCACACATAACACTTGGCAACACCTAACTCACAAAGCTCATTCTTCTTAACTCTAGATTTTTAGATTATTTCTGTGGCGAGAGCTGTGTGCTAGCCCTGCCTTTTGGCTAGATGGTAGGAGCAATAGATAGAATTAGTAGGCAGGAAAATTTAGATATGAGCATTAGGTAGAAACATTAGGTAGAAGTAGTAGGTAGGAACATTAAGCAGGAGCATTAGGTAGAAGTAGTCAGTAGGAACCTTAGGTAGGAGCCTCTGCAGACACTGCATTAGACTAGCCCTTTGCTAGTGGCCTGTTGAGGGTTAGGCAGTAAAGGCTAAGAAGTGGCACTGGAGTTCACTAGTCATGGAGACTCTATTGCCTTGGCCACCTCCTTGAGGAGTTCCAGAAGGGATCAGGCATCAGAGATATAGACAGATAGGTAGTGATGTTAAATTTATCAGTGCAAAGGGACAGGTTAGTTAGTGTGTGTGATTGGATAAAATTTGCAGCCTGGGTCCAGCCCGGGCTGTGGGGGCGAAGACCCCCCGAAGACTCCACAAGGTATATGTTGTACATACCTGGGATTGGAGATGACAGCAAATAAAACCAAATTAGCTGAAGTGAATGTCCTGGGTGCATTGAGGAATGTTTGGTGAGAGAAGTCACTATCTGACTGGGTAAAGATGGGCACATTTGAAATGTAGTAGTCATAATAGTGACATACGACTCTAAGGCATGGGTTGCAGGTGAGTATGCTACTGAATGGGGTGACTGTGTTAGAATTGAAATATTTGAGGACAGTATGTGGTCTGAGAAGAATTGATTGTATAAGAAATGATGAGACAAAAGAGAGGTGTGGTGATAAGAAGAGTATGGAGAGAATGACTGAGATGCTGACAAAAATTATATATGCATCAGAAGTGGAGGGGACGAGGAAAAGAGAAAGACCAAACTGAAATTGGAGGGATGTTTGGGGCTTTAATGTGCAGGAGGATGTAAGACATGCACAGGATAGAGTGAATTGGAGCTATGTGGTATTCAGGGGATGACATGCTCTCAGTGGTCTGAACCAGGGCATATGAAGTGGTCAGGGGAAGCCACAAAAAGGTCTGTAGAGCCTGGTTGTGGATAGGGCGCTGGGATTTTGGTGCATTACACATGACAACTAGAGTATGGATGTGAATTAATGAGGCCATTTCATTGTTTGCTCCTGGCATTGCTTTGCTGATGTGAGAAACTGTGAACAAGTTTGAAATTACTAATATTTATTTACTTATTTACTTGTTGCCCTAGGAATCCCATCTGTCTATGAGGCTTAGGAAGCCAGCCACATTCACTGATCAGGACCATAGGGCATAAAGTGTAGTGATGATTTGTGTGTAGAGAGTTTAGGGCAATTGAATAGTAAGTGCCCAGTGTCTTTCTTATGGGAATTGTAATATGTTCCTGAAGGGGGCTATGTGGAATTGGTGCTTTCATGGTGGTAGGAATGGGATATGTCCGGATCATAGTTGGCCAATGTGACTCCTGTTTATCTAGGGAGCATTGCTTCTGTTGGGTTTATGTTTGCTGGGTGTGCGTTTGAGACAGAGTTGGAAGGGCATTTGTTTTATGGTTATTGGGTTGTTTCAGTGTTCATATTTTTTCATATATGTTTGCTTTTTCATGTGTTAGTGAGATATCACCAGGAACAAATGTAAAAGGACCTCATTCACTCACATCCATTCTCTAGCTGCTATTTCTAGTGCATAGAAGACTCAGCTGTTTGAGTGTACCTATATTTTGTCAGTGATATATTTGTTGGGGATGGGGGTATCTATGAGATGTTGCTTAAGTATAAGGCAGGGGCAAGCTTTTTATTTCTACTTGGGGGTTAGTGGTTAGCTATGGGGTAATTTGGATGGGAGGAGTCTTGTGCTGTTGCCTCGAGTTAAGTGTCAAGCATGTTTAGGGTGAATTATATTGGGAGGATCTTTATTTCTTTGTGAAGATGTTAGGTATTTGTGGATGCTAGGTAGTCAGTGATTGTTTTGCACGCACTATTGTGTGTGTGGTTTGCAGCTTTCTTATTAAGTATTTGGTTTTGGGGGGACTGAAGACTAGGCAAGTGAACTGTATCTTAAAGTGGAGCAGATGTGAATTGTTTGTTGAGGATATTAAAGGTGTTTTCTCCAAATCTGGTGACAGTTAGTATTCTGAGGTTTTGTATTTTACTTTGTGGTGTTGTTATCGGTAAGTGAATGTCATATGTGTTGTGTCATGCCTAGAATGGTTGGTGTCTTATGCAGTGGGAGTGATTGTGCATTTAATGTGATTGGAGGAAGGCAGTTAGATTTATGTCTGTAGAGCTAAAACAGTGATTGAAGACTTCTATGGAAAAGCAAACATTTTTCAGTTTACTAGAAAGCCTTCCCTTCTTGTATTTCAGTTTCTAAAAGTTGGAACACAAGGAGCCATGTGAGGAGTGCTCCTCTTTGTTGAAGGCTCAGACTGGGGTGTTTGAATATTTTTGGATGTAACTAAAATGAGAAGGAAGTAATAGCTATATAGATAAGGAAAGGAACCTGGATGTTTTAACCCTGAGTGAAGCTAAGCTTGGGAGTAAGGGGGAAGAGTGGCTTGGTAATATCTTATGGGTAAAGTCAGGGGTTTGTGTGAGAGCAAGAGATAAGGAAGAGGTAATACTTTTACTGAAAGAGTTGTGGGAATGTTTGAAAGAATATAAAGGTGTGAGCCCCAGGCTGAAGTGTGTAAAAATGAAAGTGTGTTATGAGAGATGTGTGTAATTATTTGTACTTATGCACATGGCCATGAGAAGAGTGACAAAAAGAGGTGTTTTGGGAGGAGCTGAGAGAGTGTATCAGCAATTTCATTTTGAGAGATTGTGTTTTATTAGTGATGGGTGATATGACTTCAAAAGTAGGTAATGTAGCAGTTTAGAGTATAATTTGGGGGCATAGGATATTCAGTGAGGTGAACAGAAATGGTGAACAGCTTGTGGAGTTGGTTGCTAAAAAAGGATTGGTCATACCTTGTTTGATTATGACCTTGTTTGAAAAAAGGGACATGCATAATTATATAAGGAGTAGGAAATATGGTAAGCAGACATTATTAGACTATGCACAAATTAATTGATAAGCAAAAGAGAGACTCATGGATGTGAATGCACTAAGAGGTGTAGCTGGTGGGATGTCTGATCATTACTTGGTGGAGGCAGGGATAATGATTTGTAGAGACTTTTGGAATAAGAAATGATATGGTGAGGAGAAGATGGTGATTTTGAGTGTGGAAAACGGTTTTTGTAAAGAGATATCAGGAGGGATTGAGTGCAGAATGGCAAAAGGTGAGAGTAAGCAAGGCTAGAGAAGTGGGTGAGGAATGGGAGATATTTAGGGAAGCAATGATGGCATGTGGAAGAGAGGTGTGTGGCATGTAGAAGGTGGGAGATGAGCAAGTGAGAAAGGGTAGTTATTGGTAGGATAATGAAGTTAAGTTGCTAGGGAAAGAGAAGAGAGGTATATAGGTGGTACGTACTGCGAAGGAATGCAAATGACTGAGAAATGTACAAGAGAAAGGTGCAGGCACTGAAGAAAAAGGCAGATGAGAGTTAGGGTTGGTTATTATCAGCAGACTAGAGGGAGAATCAAAAAAAATGGTTTAAAAGGTCAATAGTGTGAGAAAAACAAGACAACAAATAGGAACAGGCAGAGACGAGATGAAGAGGAGATGGGGCAAGTTCATTAAAGGATTGCTCAATGTTTTTGATGATAAGGTTGCAAACATGGGGTGATTGAGTAGGGTAGATATATGAAGGGAGGGTGTCATGGTGAGTAGTCATGTGAAAAGAGAAGAGATGATGAAAGCCTTGTGTAAAATGAAATGTGGTAAGGTGGCTGGAGTGGATGTTACTGCAATTGGATTTCTTAAGAATGGGGGCTACTGTGTTGTTGATTGGTTAGTTAAGATTTTCCAAGTATGTATGAATCATGGTGGAGTGCTGTTGTACTAAGGCAAGGGGGACAAAGGTGAGTGTTTGAACTACAGGGTATAAGTTTTGTTGAGTGTACCTTGTAAATTGTGGAAGAGTGGTGATTGAGAGGGTGCTTGCATGCACAAAGCATGCACAAATTTTTGTACAGTACTTGAAATTTGTGGATGAATCCCTCATATTGTTGGGAAAATGTCAGTATTTGATTATCATATGACATTCACAAGAGTTTACAATAATTGTATCTTAATTTTGTGATTTCAAACAGAAGAATTTCTTTGTAATTTGACATTGTATTACAGGATTGCCCGCCGATTCAAGCTGAAGAGTGCGAGTCATGGTAGTGGTGACACTCGATACTTGGTCTTGTCCCACAAGTTCTCTGCCAAGCAGCTTATTTGTACTCTTTGTAAGGCGGGACCCACGGATAAATACGAATTAATTCCTCCTAAAGCATGATTTGCTTTTCTTGTAAGTGGGACCAATGGATTTGTGTTGTTAATATCATCTGCATCCTGCATCTTAAGATTCAAAGATATTTTTTTGAGTCCAAAAAGTATCAGTTGAAGGTATAACATCTTCCTGTTTTGGCTTGATGTCACAGTTTGCACCAATATAAGGTAAACCAAACTTTTGCTGGAAATGTAACCATTGAATTACTTCAAATGGTCAGCTGTCAGTTGATAGCTCATGAAACCGTTCACTGTGGCATTCCTCATATCCACACTGTACATGCAGTGTGTAGAATTTTTTGAATTTTCCAAAAAATATCTCCATAACTATATTAATATGATCAATTAGAATGTAATTTTCTAAATAAAAGGATATATAACTCATTCTGGTGAAACGTCGTTAAATGTGTTATGTGCTGTCTACCTAATGATGTTATGCTGCCAGATATATGAGATACAACAGGCATACATAGTGAGATGTGTGATATTTTTGGTAGTGTTTCAAGGGAAACAATATTAAGTGTTTCCATCACTAATATCTGTCATCCTGTAAGATTTTGTCACAGCTACTCAAATTATATTATTACATAATGCGAGAATGTAGGTCTTGTACAGATTTAACATCTCCATATATATTGGCTAGTGTATGAAAAATATTTTGCCTATAGTGGCTAATAACAGTGTGCTTGATGCCTCTACAGGCATTTAAGGCTGAGACAGGTGACTAGAATTTTTAAAGTAAACACCCCCAGGTGCATTGAACAGAACAAATTGCTGGGATGTACACACCCCAGCACAGTGGATAGGTTGAGAAGAGAAATGAATTATCCTTTTCTTTCAAACTACACCAGTGGCACCACGTAAACCCCACACAGCTTATCCACATGAGTCAGATTCGCCTTGGCCATTATAGAATTCCCATCAGTGAAGGTTTTTGATTCTGTGGAGATCATCAGTATGCATGCTTTTTGTGGAATTGTAGGACAATAATGAATTTGGAGCAGAAAGCTTGAAAAGGAGCAAGCCAGTTTGTTTCATGCTCAGGATCTTGGATAGTGAGTTATGTCTTGGTTTTGAGTAAATTCAATTTTACTGTGAGCTTATTCCACATAAATAAAATACCTCCCCAGTTACTAAGTGCTTGATAGTATTCTTTAATTGAGGTAATTTGTGATGTGGATATATGCATGGATAGAGAGTACTTGCAGATTATATATTAAAGAGTCTTTATTTACCAACATATTGTTTAGAGCCAAGCATTTTTCAGTGTGATTTATTAAGCTGCTGTTGAGGGGTACAAGTCACCAATTGAAAAGTTAGAACTACTGAAAGCCATTTTAGGAAAATACAGCTTTTGGCATTTTTTTTTCTTTTACTTGGTAGATTAAAGAGAATAAAATGATTATCTTAAAAGAGAGAATTAGGATCCAGAGTGAATTTAAATTATCCAAACAAATACTAAATCTTTCATCTTGTCATCAGTAACTGAAATGTATAGTTTCTCTGCTATGTCAAAAAAATAAATTATTGTCATCCACATGAATTTCAGTTTCAATAGTGAATGGACAAAATAGGAGGTTGTGATCACAGAGATGTCTTTGACAGTGGAAAACACTGCTGAGTACCAGAACAGAGGAGTGTGTAAATGACATGACCACTTTGGTACTCTAGGCATGCAGCTGACATATATCAGTGAGAAGAAATCACAAAAGGTCTAGGGAAGAATGAGAAAGATGAGCACTTTATGGAGGCAAGAAAGGATTGCAGACCATCTAAGAACTCACAGTTCATCCAGCAAAGAAAAGAAAACCTATCAAATGAATTATTGGGCATAGACCATAAAATGTGAAATGAAACACAGAAAAGAATACAAATGAATGCAAATGAATTCAAACAGCAACAAACTATTGTGTTCTAATGAGGTTGTTTGTAATCATGGAAGAAAACAGAATGTTGTGGATTAGTGTGGTAGAAATGAAGACATTCAGATATTTCCAAGAGGAAGACCTGTAAACATTTTGTATAGCTAAGGAGGTGCAAATGATATTCATGGATTTGAAGCAAAATATTCTTAAGGTTTAAGCTTAAATGTATCTATGGTGTTGGTTTCAACTACTCTGATTGGTAAAGTATTTCCCCAAGCATTCATATCCATCTTCAAATGAAATCAGATGAATATATCCTTATAAGCACATTAGGCTGAAGCCTTTAATGATATGGAATACTTGCTTTAGATCAGCTCTTAGCCCTTTTTTTAATTAAATACATTAAATTTATGGAGTCTGCTATCATAGGATTTGTTTCTTGGGCTGGAAATCATCTTGGTAACTTGTCATTGTACTCATTACATTCTGTTGGTGTCTTTCCTCAAGATAGTGTAACCAGAGCTGAACACAATATTCAAGATGGGGATACACACTGAGTTGTAGTCTTAAATCTATGAACAGAATCCCTCTCCAGTAGCACTGGTTTTGGGCTCTACCTAAATTTGCTTTATAATGCCCAAACATATGTAGCTGGGAAACTTACTCACAATGAGAACATAGAAGATTTATGAATTAGTGCTTTGTGAAATCCCAGCCTTTTTGTCTAAATCTCGTTGTAGGTACTTGTAGGTAAGTTCTCTGCCTCAAACACAATTACACCACCCTCGCTTCCCATGCTTTCTTTGTTTTACACAAACATGCACAGACTCTCATTCTCTCTTAAGTCTTATACACGCACACACACACACGAGTACATTTAAACACATATAAGGAATATAAAACATGCTGCAAATATATTTTAGTATTACTACTTAAAATATGATTTTAAAATATCTTTTAAATTCACAATTTCAGTACTTTGATTATTATACGAGAATAATTATTTAAGAACTGGCAGTTTCATCCACAAGAATAATTTTATCACTACATCACTTGTAAGATTAGTTATGTTTTATGTTATGAATATGATATATGTATCACAACTTTAAAGGAGGTAGTAGTTTGTAGGCAGCCAACACCAAGGGAGATATCTTACCAGTACTACTGCCTGGGTATCAGAAAGGTTCATGACAGTTGAGTAGTGAGCCAGCACTTCGGTTGTCAAGTTGTATTCCTCTCACCCAGATAGCTGTCTTTCCTTTTTGCCTTACCCACACGTTGACTCCTGGCATTCTGTCCTTAAACATACAATCTCTCTTTGTTAAATATAACACTTGACAACACTGAACTCACACAACTCAGTCTTTGTAACTCTAGATTTTCTTGCTGCATTGAGCACTATGAGCTAGTCCTGTCTTTTGACAAAATGGTAGGATCAATGAATAGAAGTAGTAAGTAGGAATATTTAGGCAGCAGTATTAGGTAGTATCCAATAGGATCATTAGGTAGGAGCCTCTGCAAATGCTTTGCTAGAGTTGTCCTTTGCCAATGAGGCACCAAAGGCTAAGAAGTGGCACTTGATTTCACTAGTTATGGAAACTCTATTGCCATGGCCATCCTCTCAAGGGAGTTCCAGTTGGAACAGGTGTCAGAGGTATAGATAGAGCAGATAGATAGATCACACCTTTAAAGACAAAAATAGTTATTCTCAGTTGACATTTTCGAACATAAAAATATTTTGCAGCCTCACACAAAATATTTGTTACAAAACTGCACATTCAGTAAATTGTATAATTGTGATGATCAATAAAGCAAGGAGTGATGCATAAACCAGCATCACTCTTCCTACACATATTATGAATTCTTGTCTCTTGTTTTTGGCCTTAGAATAATATGCACATGCTTGTGACATCGTAAGTCATGGTTGCTGAACAGTTGCAGTGGGAAAAATGCTCTGAAGGATACATCTTGCCAAAAAAGCGAGATGCATATCCACTGCACTGTGACCTTCCTTTGTAATCCTGCCAGTGAGCTGATGAATAAGAACTTTGCTAAAGTCAAGCAGTAGTGGTCTTTTGCCAGTCTTTACTAAATACATGTGGTATGTCTTCAAGAATAACATCAGTAATGAAAAACAGTTTTAAATACCACTCTATGGTTTTGCTTATGTTTTGCTTATGCATATCTCTTTTATTGACCACTTTTATCTGATCATACTCACTATTTCAACCAGCCTGCTTGGCCATTCAGGCTATCATGTTGTCTTCATGGACAGTAAATAACATATGCACCACTTAGTCGTAACACTTCACACACAACATGCAATTGCAAGACAGTTTCATCTTTATCACTGCTGATGTTGGCATAAATTTATGGCTTCTCACAGAATGAGGCTTTTCACTATGCATAGGTTCTAAAAAGTGTTTAACTTTTCCGTGAACTTCTATTATAATTTATCAAGCACAGGTTGCATTTTTAATAGTGGGCCTCTGGTCTCTCTGGCTCAGCTAAGTGAGATTAATGAAATGCAGTAAATTCAGCATCAGCAAAAACCTATTTTTTGCTATCAGTTTTCTAAGGATATTTCTCAAAAACCTCATCATTTGTCCAATTACTTATTACATGGTGTTCTCTGTTATCATTACAATAAGCAGAAATTGAAATTTATCTTATCTTCCCACACACTATTTCACAATATTATTCAGAGCACTCTGGAAGTGTTACTACCAAGTATTGCTTGTAAACACCATTTCCATTATCATATTCTACAGATTGTTATCCAGAAACTCCAAAAGGTAATCAAGTTCATCTGAATTTCAGTGACAGAATCGCAAATCACTTCTTAGCCATTTGTCGAAATTGAAACTTTTGGCCTGGAAGTCACCGTTAACCCATTTCCATTGTTCTCCTCACGACCGCTGAGTTTAAACTACTCATCTTCCTCTCCTCTGCATGTACTTGGTTAAGCTTCTATATTACTCAGTTCCTCTTCCTCTCTTTCTATTTGCTCTTCTGCAGCAACATCATTACAGCTGTCACTCTCCTCCTTGTAGGAGAAAGCTTGATTGACCTCTACTGATTCAACAAGATTGATGTAGAAGTCTGGGATTTTTCTTGATTTTTTTTGAAAGTATGGATTTTCTTGAAAATTTCAGCATAGATGCTTTTAAGTAAGCTGAATAAGAATCTGTGGTCAAAACCTAAGAAATTTGTGTAATTAGTTGAGTAATTAGCATAAATATTATAACTAATCCAAGTGGTAATTAAGCGTTTAATATTACGAAATACAGTATTTTGACTCTATATACTTAATTACCATATAGATCAACATTTATACCCAGATTTTCATTAAAATCTGAAGTTGAAAACCTGAGCAAAATGCAAGGTTATATGTAGCCTTGGATTTTTCTTGATTTTTTTTGAAAAAATGGATTTCCTTGAAAATTTCAGCATAGATACTTTTGAGTATGCTGAATAAGAATATGTGGTCAAAATGTAAATATTCGTGTAATGTCGAGTAATTAGCATATTGATATAATTAATCCAAGTGGTAATTAAGTGCTTAATTTTATGAAATGCAGTCTTTTGACTCAATATACCTCTTTTTATTGCTTACTGGTCAAGATGCAGTTCTTGTACATCAACCTTCTTTGCCAATGTGATGGTATTCGAGTGCCTTTTTATGGTGAGAGATATGGACTCAGCTGATGGAAACAACAGACAGATTGTCATACAGTACTTTTCAGTCCCAGATAGCTCAAACCAACATGTGCAAATTATAAATGTTTCGAGATATATCCATCCCAGCCATAGTGTACTATAGGATGTATATATCCCATTCCTCATAAAAGGGATAAGATAACTTGCTTCTCCTGAAGATATCATTAATTTAGTGAATAAGGTACAGAGTGCCTGTTTACTAACAATATACATTCATGTCACCTGAAGTACAGAAAACTTATGTAATATTAGAGTTTACAGAACTTAAGCTTATAGCTTATTTGGTACAGAGTTGATAAAATAATGAGAAGAATGTAAAAAATTTTGAAAACTTTACCAGAAAGCCTTTCCCTAACATATCTAGAACTCTGATTATGTTTAAAGGTTTGTGTTTGCTGAACAATCCTGTCATAATATAGTCAAGGAAAGCCTTCCCAAGTGTGTGTAAACTGTCAAATAAATGTTAAAAGATTTCTCACACACACACACACACACACACCGAAGTATTCATCCTTCCCTTGGGGATACATGATAACTGGACACCTGGTTTAGGCTAGGATTTGTGTGTATGTATCATAGTTGCAAAAGACATAGCATTGTTAAGAGATGGACAATTGTAAAACTATCACACACTGGTGTAAAACTATCTCTGTAACACAAATAGTAAGGACAAGTGGGAACAAAGGTGTGCACATCAGAGAAACCTCAAAATGGGTCGAGATCACCGGTAAAGTGTCACAGGGGTTCTATTTTGGGACCATAACTCTTCTTGATTTATGGAAATGACCTGTCAGAAAATATGGAATAAGTGAAGTGAAAAGTGTAGAGGACTGCATCAACTTACAAGGAGACCTTGACAGACTCCAGTGTTGGTCTGATACATGGTTGATGAAGTTCAGCTTGAGTAAATGTAAAATAATGAGGCTGGATCACATTGAAAGGGGGCCTTAATATGCTTATCATATGGAAGGAAATAAGCTGCAGGAATCTGTGCGTGAGAAGGGCTAGTGGTATTACGTCATCTCTAACCTATTACCAGAGTCCCATCTTAGGAAAACAAGAAATGAGACCATCTGTCATGTGCTAGCAAATATTAAATTTGTTTTCAAGTTCATGGATACAGATATATTCAGCAAGCTCTTCACATCATACATTAAGATAAAACTAGAACATGTTTCCCAAAGATTTTTCACCACCTAAATAAACAAAAAGCTAATAGAGAAAGTCCAAAGGAGAGCATCAAAGATGGTACCAGAATTTAAAATGGGGAGTTACAGGGAAATGCTACAGGCCTCAACCCCTTAATGTCACACCAAGTTTTCCTTTTCTAACCTCAAAATTCACATTGTTTAAGCTGTATAGAAAATATACATAACTTTACAGTTTCAAAGATATTGAAAAAAAAATTCACCTCAATTATTTTTCATCCTCTGCTTTTACTGTAATAGTGTGTAAAAGTTTGTAGATGTTCACGGACAACAGTAAAAAGTGTGATGGCCCGAGGGTTAAGTAGCTATTGCATGTTTCATCACTTATTTTACCTACACTTAAAAGTTGATTACTGATTATTACCGTTTTATCATTTATGATAAATCTCTTCTTGTTATAATCAGTGTGATTCACTGATAGTTTTTCATAACAGCAAATTCATTTTAAAAAGTTTGTGAAACCAGCAGAAAGTCAAATGCATTGTAGTCAAAGTCAGGCAGGAGATGGCAGTGCTGCCTCCAACTTTGCTAGAAAACCTCCTGCCTCATCTTGGTCAACTTCCAGTGGTGGAAGAGTCATTATCCATAAAATTACTCTTTCCATGATCTGAAGACAGATCAAATAATTTTGGATCATCTAACTGATCCTTTAAATCTAGGTAAACCACCAAAGTTCCTTCTTAAAACACTGACTTTGAAGAAAAATGACTGCACTACCGTCTTAGCCACCAACGTGGCTCAGCAGGCAGTTATGAAACAGAGTCATAAAACCCAACTCGTGAAAATATCCATCTGGGGATGTTAAAGGGTTATAATTTCCCATTATGGAAGACAGAAGAGTTGAGTGGTGATCTCATTTACAACCTTTAATAAGTTCTTGAAACATTGATAATGTGAACAGTGAACAGTTCTCTGAGAGATGTAGGAATAAAACAACCAGATAATATGGTTTGGAACTGAGCAAGAAACTTTTTAAAAAAGATAGAAACACATTCTAAGTGTGGTGGATGAATGGAATTAAATAAATGAGGAAATGGTTAATGCGTGCAGACAGTATACATAAAGAAGTTGTATGATTGTGATTAATGCATAGACAATGATTTTCACATGGCTTTTAAGGATCTGGAGAAAGTATATGATAGGGTTGACATGGATAAGCTATTAAGAAGTAGTGAGGAGTTTTTAACAGGAAAGTAAATCATGTGTGCAAGTAGGTTTATGGGAGGGCAAGTGGTTCCAAGTGAAGGTGGGTCTATGGCAGAGGCATTTGATGTTACCATGGCAGTTTAATTTTTTATAGATGAGATGGTGAGGGAGATAAATGTAAGGGTCTTGGAGAAAGGTGCAGGTACGCAGTCTGTAGGGGGTGAGGAGAGCCGAGGAAGTAAGCCAGTTGCTTACTGATGACATGGCACTAGTGGCAGATTGGACTAAGAAACTGCATATGTTGGTGTGTGAGTTTGGGAGTGTGTGAAAGGAGAAAGTTAAGAGTTAATGTGAATAAAGTGACATTATTAGGTTTAGCAGTGAGGAAAGACAGATTAGGTGGGATGTGAATTTGAATGGAGAAAATTTGGCAGAAGTGGAATGTTCTAGATACCTGGAAGTGGACATGGCAGCAAATGGAACTGTTACTCTGACAATGTGTAGAATGTATTTTGGCACAACGTACGAATAAGTGCAGGGTTGGGGCCTTAGTATCAAGTGAATTGCCATTGTCCTTGTTTTATTATTGATTTACTTACTAGAAAATAGATTACTGATTATAACTGTGATTTATCATAGAGATCTTTCTGCCTTATAATCAATGTGATTCATTAATATTCATAAAAGTTTGTAAAATTACCAGCTGCTTTAGTTAGGCACAGTGTTGTCAAGGTCAGACAGGAGCTGGCACATTGCACCACTCATGCTAGTAACACCCTTTTCTGCCTCATCTTGGTCAATATTCAGTGCTGGAAGAATATGAGGACATAAAATCACTCTCCACGAGTTCGAAAGACAGATCA
>JAUUDZ010421955.1:0-14294 GCA_032361705.1 Panulirus versicolor | reverse complement strand
CCTTGGGGTTCAACCGGTTTTGCCCCCCCCCCCCCCCCAAGCTTAATAACACAGTCCAAATAACGTCAGCGTTTATCATTGTTACATTTTTTGCATGAGAAATATATATAAAAAATCAATGTCAAAATATTCCGTTTCGCGATAGAAAAAAAAGAACAAAGCGAGAATGCTGGCAGGATCTCACTAAATACAAAGTGAATATGTGATGGAACTCGTAAATACAAACATAATCAGGGTCTACAAGCATGATTACAGTGATAAAATTGTTCAATGTCCTCGTACATTCAGCTCAATCTTTGTCTTGCCGGAAGGGCGCTGTATAATTACTGATAATCACTAAATTATTTTTCATCTAATAATTTTTCTAATACGTATGATTTAGGCCAATTTTCCAGCATCAGTTCAGACCTTCAAAATGTTATTTATCATGATGAACGACGCACGGACACACACCACAGGCCAGGAAATCAACTGCCAAATTCAACCGCTAAACTTGTTTTTCTTCTTTCATTTTTTTTCTCTGCGACTTCTTCATCTTCTTCATTATACATATGTTATGAATACTCACATAAACCATTGAGAGGTTCTGGCTCAGTCTAGGAATTTGAACTAGCGATTCAAAAAGAAAATCAGTCTAGGAATTTGGAGAACCAGCGATTCAAAAAGAAAATAAGATTTCGTATTTTCAGTTGTGGCTCAGTCCTCATGAAGAAAACGGTGATAATCACAATGATCCCTCCAGCTCTGGTTTCCAGAGCGGAGGGAAAGTATAGTTTCTATGTCCCGGTCTTTAGCGGGTCTGACCTTGCATCATGTTCTCTGCCACATAACCCCATAAAGAATGATGTTCTCTCTCACATAACCCCACAAAGAATGATGTTCTCTCTCACATAACCCCACAAAGAATGATGTTCTCTGCCGCATAACCCCATCAAGAATGATGTTCTTTGCCGTATAACCCCATAAAGAATGATGTTCCGTCACAATCCCACAAAGAATGATGTTCTCTGTCACATAACCCTACAAAGAATGATGTTCTCTGCCACATAACCCCATAAAGAATGATGTTCTCTGCCGTATAACCCCATACATAATGATGTCCTTTGCCACATAACCCCACAAAGAATGATGTTCTTTGCCACATAACCCCATAAAGAATGAGACTGATCTCTCACTGAGAAGGCGGTACACATTAAATTTCGCGACATCAAATTTGCAAATGATACACGTACCAACTAAACCCAGTACGAATGAAAAGCGAAGACTATACAAATCCAATATAGCAAAACTCTCCTCTCCTTCACTGATAGGAGTAGCAACCGAAAATATACTAATTTTTCTTCTCTACTGAAGCACAATTTTAAGATACAATGTTCCCCAATCTTTACAGGAGAAAGATCTTAAGAGTATTTCTCAGTACGTGAGAGGGATCGTCCCATTAAAGCGACGAGCCAGACATACAACTTGCTAAACCAGTGGTCCTTAATAGATGGTATCGCTCGCACAAGTGACACTACGCTGAGCAGTTCATAGACAGAAACATAACTTACGACGGTCGTAAGTTAGTAAATCAATCTCAAATCACATTTTCTTGCAAAAGTGAGTAAACTACCCATCCCAACCGAGTAAAACGGTCCATCCCAAATGAGTAAACTGTCAATCCCAACCGAGTAAAGTGGCCCATCATAACGAAATAAAGAATGACATGGTTCATTCTCGTCCATGAGAAATGGTAAATGCAACCGAAGGTTCTCGCTCGCTGCAGCGTTTGTTGAGCAGGCAGGAATTCACAGCATTTCAGATGAAAGAAAAAAAGAATGTCATAAAATTCTTTGCCGTCATTCTCTCTCAGACATTTAATTAACATTCCATTTATGGTGGAAAGAGCCACCCGGAGCTGGCCAAAAAGAGAAGTTCCAGTCCCTAGTTTGCGAGGACCATGACTAAGTTTGGCTGGACTAGGACGACAAGTTTGTGAGAGTTTACGAGCCTTGATCAGTATGTACCGAGCCAATATATTTATCAGAGATCATGGCGAAATTTAAGTAAATCGTGCCTGGCTAACGTGAAACAAACATGAATTTACATAGAGAGGTACGAGGAAGCTTCTCGTAGTTCGAGAACAATGAAAAACATCCCGATTCGAGTCATTTATGGTCTCATAGCAATATGTGTTCCTAATCATCCCCATGTAGTTCTTTCCTGTGGGAAGAATAACGTTAAGTAATTCTTCAAATAGGATGGAGATGCAGTTTGCCTCCCTTGAACGTTCTGTGCATTTCCAGGCAAATTTCCAGGCATTCCAGCAAATGTTTCAGGATTTCCCGTTCGAGCAAATCGCGCTAAGTCCTCTTGGCACAGAACCTACGCATAACTCCTTAACATATTCCAGAGATGCATGGACGAGTGGTTTCGTGTGCATAACTTACTTCCACTCATGATATAAATCCCTTCCAGGCCAAGCGAAGCGGTGCATTATAGTGTGCACTTGTGTTCTCTGACACCGTTTGCCATTAAGAATTTCAAGACACCAAACCCTCGCCAATGGTCCTAGACGAAATGCAGAAGCCACGAAAAGCAACATCCAGGAAACGGTTTAAGGCTTCGCACACTTAGGTGGTTTTAGATAGCAAGGAATACTCCTCCTTGATGCTTTAAGGATTGCATAGCTATACCCAACCTCTGTGCAACAGCGCTATACCCACTGGTTTTGCATTTAGTGCCCGATTCGAAGCTACACTTGGCGTGGACACTCCATAACTATGTCAGGACGAATAATTCAGGCACCTTCTGCATATCGGCGGCAGAAGCGCTAACTGTTGGAATTCATCCTGTGTTATCTTGGTATATAGCGATGGTCTCTGCAAAGAGGTGTATGTTTGGCAAGCGACACATGTAATACTACTCGACCCAGATTGCTGTCACAGATACTCGCTGTCTGGGAACAAAGGGATTACTTGGGGTGGGCAAAAATGGAAGCATTGACGTATATAGGGCCCATGACACTTCGTAGTTCCTGCGAGAGAGAGAGAGAGAGAGAGAGAGAGGAGGGGGGCACATAGGCAGGCAAGCAGACAGACAGTGGAAGCACCGAAGAGGAGTGAAAAGTGATAGGAAATGCTGGTGAGGTCGTGGATTAGCCTTATCGTGTATTGTATCTATATATACAAAAAAACATAACGGAAGAGTCGGGGGTAAGAAGGGTTATGACAGTTCAGAAAAGGCATGTGAAGAGGAAGGTACAAGTCCTGATGTACTGCGAGGGGGTGTGGGGATAATAAGAAGATATCCTGTAGACCTGTGAAGGATTGCAGGAAAGGATAGACAAACTCGTCACAAAAAGATTCTTGATGGGTTCACTATAACGCGATAAGGATAAAGGACAGAGCCGTTTGACGGGTACACTAAGGAGGTGAGGATACAAGAGACCCGTGCACAAGATGGTTGTCTTAAAGGATTTTACGAAAGGCCACAGAGAATGAAAGAGCAAACCAACGAGTCTCCCAGGGTGTCCTTAGAAACCACAAAAAGGTGGATGACTAGGAAAAAGGTAGATCGAACGTGAAAGAATCGTCCATAGTCTTTTCAAAAGGTATGGAGACAGACAAAAACATCGGCCCACGCAGATGCGGAAAAGTAAACGCGAAAGAGCAGGGCGGTGAGGGGTAAAGAGAACGTTCACTACTGCTGTGGAACGAGAGACGATAAAGGGAGGCCAAATGGGGAGCCGCAGCAATGCGCTCCTTCAGGACTATGCCAGACGAAAGAGGAAGAGAAGAGAGAGGAGAAAAAAAAAAGAAATCTGACATCTGGAACGTGTGCCGCCTGCCCGTGATAAAAAAAAAAAAGAAAGCGGGGGGGGGAGAGTCGCCTAGAGAGAGAGCCAGCCCCCAAAACACACGATCCCCATCACAGCCGCACTGACGGACGATCTCGCCCTCCCCCCCTAACACCGAGCTCGCAAAGCCATTCCAGTTTCAACACCCGCGAATAACAGGTCCGGGTTTTATCCCCGTATTTTGGGGCTCAGTTGATGAGCCTTGCATTTTCCGCCGAACTGGTGCAGCGGAGGGTTTGATCGCCATGTTACGCATATGTCGGATATCCTTTTCAGTACTATTAAGCGTTATTCTGACACAAAGTATTGTCCGTATACAGTGAGATATACTAGATATACCTTTCATAATATTATCATCCTTATAGAAAGTGCTGTCCCAACACAGTGGATTATTCTTGGATATATCGAAAGCCCTCCCACAACGTTATCATCATTATCCTATTGGAAAGCTCTACGTTCATATATATGATGGAAAAGTATTCATTCAACAGTGTAGCCTCATGGAAAAGGCAAACATGCGAATATCATGTTAAGATTTGTTAAGTCAAAAGACTAACTGTAAAGGATAAATGAATGGACAAAGACGAAGGAACAGAGAGGTAAGGGGACAAAGACGAATGGACAGAGCGCAAGGGGTGTTGGACTGACTGTCCATACTAAGAGACAGACAGACACAAAGAGAGAGAGAGAGAGAGAGAGAGAGAGAGAGAGAGAGAGAGAGAGAGAGAATGGAGGGCTTTTAGAGTAGAGGGAGGGAATAGTAGGATGGGGGTCTAGTAGAGAGAGATGGATTGAGATTCGGACAATTCAGCGTCACTGGTCCTTCGGGAACAATGTATTTCGGAGGTCGGATGACGAGCGTGCACAAGATATAATAGTTCACTCTTGTTTCTTCTCGTATTTCCTTTAGTTAATATTTTCTTTCTGGCTTTTTATCCATCACTAAGTATAATCTTTTTATCTCTGTTTGATTAATTATTTGGTTATCGACATGTCGGACTATCTTCCCCTTATAACGATCCACTCCTCCCCTTACAATGCTCCACTCCTCTCCTTACAATGCTCCACTCCTCCCTTTACAATGCTCCACTCCTCCCCTTACAATGCTCCACTCCTCCCCTTACAATCTCCACTCCTCCCTTTACAATGCTCCACTCCTCCCTTTACAATGCTCCACTCCTCCCCTTACAATGCTCCACTCCTCCCCTTACAATGCTCCACTCCTCCCCTTACAATCCTCCCCTTACAATCACCCTCAGTTCTGGGGACGGACGATGAACGTGGTTCCTCCACTTCCTTTCCATAACTAGCGACCAGCGCGAGTGTCGTCCACCGGCTGGCTTGTCCCCACGTCGGCATTATCCTGGTAAAGGCGATCATTACTGTCACTTCCCCCAAGCTCCCATGTCCCTCCTTACTGACGGACACCCTTCTACAGGGACGGAGTCACGTATGGTTTAGAAAAAAAAAAATGGTAAACAAAAAGATTTTTCTGCGCCAATTTTATTTTTTTCGAAAAAAAAAAAGAAAATTGCACGGTAGAAGACAACGGAGAATTATCTTATGTGCTTCTTGTAATCTCATTTAAGTCCTTCCTTCCCTTAACCTTGGTAAGGCACTCTTGCCAAGAAGGCAAAAAGACACGCAGCATATGTAAAGAATATACACACTTTTTTTTTTTTACGCCTAGTCTTGAGAATATAATTTTCTCTACAAAAAGATAAAAAGGTAATCTTGTATCTGTTGTGTGTTTAAGTCTGAGGTATATTTGTGGTGATTCCTTTTCTTTCTTTAATCATTTATGGAAACTTATGGAAACTTAGTTTTGATAAAGGGTACTTCTTTTAAGAGTATCCAAACATCTTATCCCACCTAAGAATATCTAAACATTTCCCCATCCCATCTAATAGTTATCTAAACATTCCCTCACCCCATCGAAGAGTTATCTAAACATTCCATCATCCCATCTAAGAGTTAACTAAACATTTCCCCATTCCATCTAAGAGTTATCTAAACATTCCCTCATTCCATCTAACATTCCCTCGTTCCATTTAAGAGCTATGTAAACATTCCCTCATCCCACCTAAGAGTAAACATTCCCTCATCCCACCAAAGAGTTATCTAAACATTCCCTCTTCCCATCTAAGAGTTATCTAAACATTCCCTCTTTCCATCTAAGAGTTATCTAAACATTTCCTTCACCCCATCTAAGAGTTATCTAAACATTCCCTCATTCCATCTAAGAGTTATCTAAACATTTCCTCCACCCCATCTAAGAGTTATCTAAACATTCCCTTCACCCCATCTAAGAGTTATCTAAACATTCCCTCATCATCCCATCAAACCGCATGTAAGCATTTCCACATCCCATCTCCTACGCGAAGAAAATGCGTCTAGATCAGACGTCATATCCGAGACGTGCAGTGTACTAGAGACGCCAGAGGCTTCTGGCAGGCTGAATGAGACGCCCTTTGAGCGGCAACACCTGGCCTGACTACTGACCTGCGATATGTGCCATAAGTTAGTTATGAATTCCTCAAGAAGGAATCGAAATACAGCGAGAATTGAGCTTGGATTCCCTTAAAAGAAATATGAATATCAAACTACATATACGTATGTTATGCCTCAACATTAAGAATAACGCGGCGCTTCATGTCATTTGATGTTTTGTCATTTGTTGTTAGCTGAAACGGCACGGGCGACGCAATGCCCTAATCGAGGCCATCTTATTAACGCTATATATATATATACCTTAGCCTAAGCCAGGTACCCATTTCTTCAGCGAACCCCAAGGAATGATGAACAGCTGGGTGGACTGTGGACCAACTGCCACAACCAGGATTCGAACCTCTGCGGCCTCGACCCTGGGCGGCCCGTGATTGCGTCAGTGTCAGCAAAGTTCACCGTCACTCTACGGAAGTCTATTTCTACACAAGATAATCCCAAGTGTAACTCAAGTATACATTTGTAGCAAAGCTATAATCTTGGAGTCTGTTTCATTCATTGAAGAACAATAATGAAGCTAAAGTCAAGTATTTCCTCTACAATTTCCTGTTATTTTACATAGTCTATCCACATTTCAGAGATCCTGCAGCTTTATCGACGACCAGGAATTAATTCACGTTCCTCTGCTATCAGCTACACATATTATTCCCAGGACGCAGCAAAAACCATCAGTGTATCGGCAATTTCTTTTTCCCCCTTTCGCGCACTGTGTACTGAAACCGTGCGCGTAGCACTTAATATTTTTCACTAGTATATACAAGAGAAGTATAAATAACGGTATATTTACCCTAGTATGGAAGCCAACGACAGCTGCATTTCGTTAGGCCTTCATTACTAAGGTTCGTCTCAAAGCATACGAGCAGGTAGTAAATAAGAGGCAGTCTCTATATCCGACACGGGCCTAACACGAGCGTAAAACTCTCTTCACGTAACACACAAATAGCAATCACGTACAGTAATCACACATGATTTCCCTGGACGGGTGAGGGAATAGGGGAGAACGAACACTACCTGCGTACATCCTGCATGTTGTATGAGATGACTCATGTGGGCGCGAACGGGGAGCTGGGAGGTCTTCCGGTGTGTGTGTGTGTGTGTGTGTGTTACGGTGACATACGCGACCCACATATAATGTGGGGGATTTACTTGGCTGTGATTATGTAAGCAAGCAATGCAATTGTATGAGGAATATGCATGAACTTCATCTTATTCAAAATGCCACAGGCACAGAGAGGTGGAGGTTAAAAACAAAGAGATGACATTTCGAGACTTGGGGTGACATTGTGCTTGTTTTCATGTCCCTATGTCAATACCAGGCCGGCGCATCTAGCAAACCCTGGCTGCTGACAGGTTTCATGATAACGCCGTATGAAAGAGAGACATTATCGCTCTCAAAACCTGCTTCACTGAATTAACCAATTTACCTAATAATAGTTAACTTAGCTTCCACTCAGGCCACTGGCTTCTCAAGATGCTTCACCTGGTGTTTATGTTGTGCATGAATGGCGGTGAATCCTGTTGCTTCCTTCAGTACAGACGAGGGACTTAGAAAAACACAACTGCTCAAACGTGGACGTGAGACTTAACGCCATCTACTTCCTTAGGTTTCCTTCTGCGTCAGAGGCTGTAGACGCCTATGCCATTCGAAGGAACGAACTTGGAGACAAAGACGATCATGCAAAACATGAAGATTATCCTTTAACATCCATAGGCGTCAATCCAGAGTTACACAACGATAACGAGGAGTAATAACTATGTTAGAAATACCTTAATTGCCTAAGTGAGAAGGGGAAACAAACAGAATTGGTCTAGGTTCCCTCAAATCCGATTTTATCTTATTCTATCAATAAAACAGCCGTATACCTTTATAGCAAATGTGCCGTGGTTCCAGATATATGTAGCAGATGTGTACGGCAGTAATCAGGGTCACTTTAAAACCTCATCAGTCGAACGAACATAAGATTACACGAGTCGAGCAGTAAAACGTTATACGAAAAGTGTACCTCCAGCAGAAGCGGCTGACGCACTGCGTTCATCAAACATTCAACCACCCCCTCGAGAATGCAGGGTAAAACGTTCATCTTGAAAGCTGTGAATTTCACTGTTAACGTTCATGAATAATGTGAGTGAGCAGAACGCCAGGCGCAAAGGTAAGCGTTTACCAGGTGCCCTGGGCTTCTCCGGCGAGATTAGTGTAAAGAGCGGGTACTTACGTCGAGATATTGCCAAAAGGCGAGGCTAATGTGTACAGCTCATAGTAGGAAAATATACAGTTACGAAAAACCGAGTCGCGTGAGTTACGTGTGTTCTCAAACGTTGTGTATGAGGAGGAGAGATTGTATGCTTATGAACTGAAAGCCGGATGCCCCACGTGTGAGTGAGGAGGATATATGCAAGATAGCTACATGGGAGAAAGGAGTGGCACATGACAGCAACTCAAGTGTGGGCTTACTGCGAAGCCGTCATTAACCATCGTAATAAAGATGGTAGTAAGGGTGATAGACCTCCCTGGTCAGTGACTATCTCCCACCCACGAGAGTATCTACGTACTTACGAGTACATACAAAGAGATTTCGCCACGATAGCAGGGCTATCACGAAGCACTCCGCCACCTGTACAATATAACCATATATTCTAGGTTGATCTGCGACTCCAACCACAGGTCACCTCTTCTTTGTAGATGTTTCCGTAGTAGTTCCATGTGTGCCTCTTATTTCTCCTGGTCGCAAACTGAATAGCTGCTCTTGCCCCCTGGTTGGACTTCGTATATTTCCTTGCCATGTTCAACGGTATTTTTGGAGATTTCACAACTTTGCAGCGAGTGAAACCAGCTCTTTCACTTCTGGAAATTTCCATACTAATGCGGGCGGCTTCTAGAACTTGCCTCATCTGTTTATTCACAGTGTGTAACATACTTGCTTCATCCCAGTCAGGAAGGTGTCCATACTGATCTCCATCATCCGTAGAACACTGTACGTTCTGCGGCTTCTCAACCCACGTCCAGTTTCCCCGGAACAGACGCAATGACAGCTGCCATTTGGAATCCTGTATATATGTTATTTCTTGCTACCCCGTCCGCTAGGATTACATCCTACAACCTTAATTTAGTTTCCCAGTAATGTTGCAATATATATATCTTACTCTCGTGGAAATTAATCAATAACTTAAGCTTGTTTCGAACTTGGAATCATTAAGAGTTTCTTGTTAGTCGAAATGCTCTCCGCTCCATTTTCTCTACGCCTCTCCATTATCCTTCTCGTCTTGTTCCTCAGCTTTATGAGCAACCCTGTGAAGTGACCTAACCTTAATGAGGCTTCTATAGAATATTCCGTTTCTTGTGATACCTCCTGGCTGCAAAGTCTTACGGCTCTTTAGAAAATAATGATCACTGATGGTTTCTTCTTTTCATTGTGGGCGGACAGATAATGAATGAAATCATCGGTTATCGAAAGACGGAGAACTTCTGGGAGAGATAATTTCTCCAGATGTGCGTGAGCTGAAACAATGGGCTTCCTTTTTCCTCTTCCTCCTCCTCCACGATGAACTGGGTGCTTTTCGCATTTCTTGTTCAGTCGTCCAATTCTTCTTTACATTCGGTCTCTTTGGAATTACGAGTAGCAGGTCATCAACATGCCGCTACTACGAGGTAACCATGAGTAATGGATACACAGTTCAACCTCTGAATCATCTAAAGTTCGAGTATAATGAAGATCAGGAATTCAAATACAAGGGTCTGTCTCGTTTTCTTCAAGCCTGGCGAAGCTGTGTATGGCATTCGTGTATAGATCACATCACAATCCCACGCTGTACACCTCATTGTGAGGGACGGCAATACAATACTTGTTGATTACAAAAATCAGTGTAATTTTCTCTCTTAATAGCCTGACACATAGGAGGGATAATCCCTTCGTGTAACATCGCTTTTCCAGAAAGATAAAATTCAGAGGATTTTGTCACTTGTGGCTTTAGTTCGTAGAGTAGAAATCCCCTTGATTGTTATGTGGTCTCTCTGTCATCTCTAGCTGATACATCTCCCGCGAGTATGGCAACTAACGTCACATGTCCAGCGATTAACAGAGGATTTAAGGGTCATAACGACAGGATTTAAGTGGCAGAATGAGTCCCTATCCGTATGATGAAGGAGATTGGGGTAAAAAAGGAGAGAGAAAGAGAGACTATTACGTAAGAAAAATATGTCCCTCTGGGAAGCTGAAAGAGAAATCATGTAGCAAGAATTACAATAAAGATCTCAATTATGTCGACGTCTTGGACACCTGGTCATTCTCCCGAGGTAGAAGGGTGGGACATGGCGACAGGAGAGGACAGAGTAATAAGGTGTTGGGCGCGTGACATCCTCGTCACTCAAGACACAAACCCACATTCTTAGGGGGTCTTCTTTGACCAGGATCAGTTCTCTGGACTATGTCCTCTGGTACACTCCTCTTCCCCTCTGTCTTGAATCTCCAACTTCCCGTCTTGCCCCTCCGCTCACTCCCTCGCCTCAGTCCAGCTCTCCCTCGCCTCAGTCCAGCTCCCCCTCGCCTCAGTCCAGCTCCCCCTCGCCTCAGTCCAGCTCTCCCTCGCCTCTGTCCTGTGTTCCTTCCCTGCTCTTCCTCTCACATTCTCCTTCAGAAGCTCTCTGTCAAGCGCTGCCTGGACTTGAACTTCTCATTTACCTGCGTCTGTCTCCTCTCGTTTATTTCGTTAGTCTTGCTACTCTCGCATCTGTCACGTCTTCTCAAGCTCGCCTGCATCATCATCATTGTTTTTTTTTAAACTGTCTTTCCTCGCCTAAGTTATTCAGCAAACCATTTCCAGTCTGAGAATAATGTCATATGTTCTCGAGTCCCTTCCGCAAGTTGGCTTTCAAGGTGGTTTCGAGGCCACCGTTCATTCAAATTTGACGACTTCGCTGCCCTAATTCATAATGGAGGTACCTCAAGACTAACGGCTGCTCCACCTTAAGGAATACTGAATCAACCTCTCTAACCACACAACGTTCTGGAATCCTTGGATACTTACAATCTTGATCGTTTCATTCAGACGATGATCCCAATCAGGCCACATACAAGGCTGCCTTTAAGAAAGAAAATGACTCGATCTCATATCTAAACTGCTGGAAGCAGGTGAGCCATGACTCCGGCGTTACATTGGTAGTACACCTGTCGCCATTACATAGGCTGCCAAGAGTGTAGAGGGATCAAGAGGAGAACGATTTCAGCGCCTTTTTTCCAATGAAAGCTGGCATAGTTCCTGTGAAGGCTGGAAGAAGAAGCAACTATATGTTACGATGGTTCTGTTATCTATCAATTAGGTGGGTAATGTTGACAGCGCGTGTTCATAATGACGCTTCAATGGGCCGAGGACAATTTGCCTTACCTCGTTTACGTAACGAGGGCGTGGAATGACCCTCGTTGGGCCAGTGTCGTTGAGGTGTCCACATGGGGTGGGTGTTGGGTACTACCAGTGGTGTGTCGACGCTGGAAGCGCCAGCCACAGCTGACGTTGTACAGTACCTGGGAATGTAAGCGTTAGGCGAGGAAGTGTCGGAGCCTCGTTTAATCTCCTGCGGTCCGACGAGGGTATTATCCGTGAAAAGCCACCGGCTTTTGCTAAAGCAGAGTATCTCGTCTGTGCCGATACGACAAAAATCTACCATCTTGAATATTCATACTCCTGGTGGTCTGAATTCTCAATACAACTAACAAAATGACAGCATATACTTGTCTGTGCCTTACAGCAGAGAGACTTCACTGTTATTTGTAAATCAACTTTCCCTTTCTGTAGATTACCGAGGCATTTCACCTCTATATGTCACGGTCATCAACGCTAACCACGTTTACTGTACAATAAGTCACCGCCACACCATCTTTGTCTTGCCCCTCCGTCCCCTCCCTCAACATGCCTTGAGCCTGGTTGGTTATTCGAGACAAAGGCGAAGAGGACAAAGCACAGAGAACGTGGTTATTACTACAGATGTAACTGTCGTCGCCAACGTGAAGATACGTTAAGAAACAAATTACAATAACCGAGATGAACTCTTGTTACGTTGCAAAGGTCAACAAACCAGTTCGAGACGAACTGAAGCACTGCTCGAAAAGCAATTGTACTGTGATTCACAGGGATCTCTGGGGGGTTAACTGAGGCAAAAGTAATAATAGTTCTCTGTGTTTCATATGCAATCACATTTGTGTGAATAGCCAGGCGAGAGAGAGAGAGAGGGGGGGGGGTCAAGAGGTCATAAAAACATTGTTCCTAGCAATCATCCCGAGATTTCGTCCAAAGCAAAGCCGAGACTACTTCGTTCGCGGGTATGATCTACAGTCTCTCTGAACATATACTTCTCTACGGAACTATAGTGTAAAACGGATTGGAAAAATGTAAGGGCCTACATTGGAAAACGAAATTCAGATGATATTTGCGTCGCTTCGCAGATGATAGTTCAATGGACAGAAAAACGGCCGGAATAAACCTAGACATAAGTTACAAAGAAATAAAATTCGTCTACCGAAGAGGTATATTCCGAAGCGAAACAATTTTACTGCATACAGTTATCGTCATACATATTTCGAATTTCGGTAAGACATATAACCGTGTGTGTTTGAAAAAAAAAATCTCCGTTTTCTTCATAATTTTTTCTTTCAGAAAATGGGTAATACCCAGAAACACCCATTCCCGATTCTTATAAATCGACATCAATATAAATCAAGAAAAATTTTCCTATCTCCTGATTCACATTCCTGCATTATCATTCGTTGCGATTCTCATAAAGATATTATCTATGGATATAAAAGAGAAGGTACCGAAGTTTCCAGATCCGTCAAAAAATATGAATCTTTTGAACAGGAATTCCAATTTACGCGACAGATGGGAGACGATCGAGCCAACTGTGGATCACAGACTTTTCTCCTGACGCTATTGTTATGCAAGATACTCTATCTTAAAATCAAGATATCTACCTACAAAAAAGGCTTTCAGATAAAAAGTTTTTCTTATCCCTATAACCCGCAACTGGGAAATCGTTTCCTCGATTTAATACATACAGAAGCAGCCCAACGCTCCGTATTTGGGGGAAACTGTTTGATATATCTACTTCAAGCGCTTACTTGATACAAACACACAAGTATACAGACTCTTTTTTCAAGCAAACACGTCCACTGAAAGTACTTAATATCATAGCTGAACAAACTTGCACATTGAAAGTACTTAATATCATATTTGAACAAACTTGTACATTGAAAGTACTTGATATCACAAATGAAACTTATATTGCAGGATTGGTTGGTGGGTAAGTTGGGTCTCAGGCCTAACAAGTACCATGGTTATAAATACTGACGTCAACTTCCAGGTTATAGCCAAAAATTGCATAAGTTTAAAGACCTGAATCTCCTCCAGGTGTCGAGCTTGATTCGTCAATCGAATACACTCTCAGTTTACAGTACGGTCCATGAGGAATGGTTATGAAACAGACAGAGGATGTACAAGAGGTCAATTCTTGGATCATCTCTTGCACAAGTAGTAAGAGGCGGAGAAGGGAAGTAGAGTACTCAAGTAAGAGCTGTTGGGGAAATGTTAAGTAGCTAATCAGGAACCGTGACAGAGATCCAAAAATCCGAGTAAGAAGCGGGAGGAAATGTTCATGTGACGAGCCGAGTTTCTTGGAAGTTTTACGAGTTATATCTTTCCTGACTTTCATACTCTGGAACTTTACACAATATACAAGTTTTATCTAGGATTCTTTTTAATACTGCCTCGAGACCATTTTCTAAGAGAGTCCTGGTGTTACCCAGAACCTTTCTAAAGGCTCCTGCAGACAAAGACTGCGCTACTTCCAGTATCAGGGAAATGTTCTATGACGAGAGTGTTCTCTCAATAATAAAACCTCGCCAAAGGTCACTTTTCACTCGAGTTATAGCCTACTGCAGGCACATTGCTTGTCGATATATATATA